>BLBF01000017.1:6380115-6393074 GCA_015471245.1 Laticauda colubrina | reverse complement strand
GTTAATAAACATACAAGCTTAGCTCACTCATTTATCTGTGTGCCTATGTGACTAACGCTGCACATTCTGTTTAGCTTGTCTCCCTATCCCTGGTTGGGGAACCTAGGCTTAACATCCACAATCTCAGAAAATTAGAATATTGTGAAAAGGTTCAACATTCTAGGCTCAAAGTGTCCCACTCTTATCAGTTAATTAAGCCATAACCCCTGCAAAGGGTTCCTGGACCTTTAAATGGTCTCTCAGTCTGGTTCAGTAGGAATCATAATCATGAGAAAGACTGCTGACCTGACAGTTGTGCGGAAAACTATTATTGACACCTTCCATAAGGAGGGAAAGCCTCAAAAGGTAATTTCAAAAGAAGTTGGATGTTCCCAAAGTGCTGTATCAAAAGCACATTAATAGAAAGTTATGTGGAAGGGAAAAGAGTGGAAGAAAAAGGTGCACAAGCAGAATGGATGATCGCAGCCTGGAAAGGATTGTCAGGAATAGGCTATTCAAAAGTGCTGAGGACTTTCACAAGGAGTGGACTGAGGATGGAGTTAGTGCATCAAGAGCCACAGAGATGGATGTTGGAAATGGGTTTCAGTTGTCCTATTCCTCTTGTCAAGCTGCTCCTGAACAACAAACATCAGAAGTGTCTTACCTGGGCTAAAGAAAAACAGAACTGGTCTGTTGATCAGTGGTCCAAAGTCCTCTTTTCTGATGAGAGTAACTTTTGCATCTCATTTGGAAACCAAGTACCCAGAGTCTGGAGGAAGAATGGAGAGTCACACACTGCAAGATCCTTGAAGTCCAGTGTGAAGTTTCCACAGTCCGTGTTGATTTGGTGAGCCATGTCATCTGCTGGTGTTTGTCCATAGTGCTTCATTAAGTCCAGGGTCAACACAGCCATCTACCAGGAGATTTTGGAGCACTTTATGCTTCCTTCCGCAGACGAGCTTTATGGGGATGCTGACTTCATTTTCCAGCAGGACTTGGCACCTGCCCACACTGCCAAAAGCACCAAAACCTGGTTCAATGACTATGGGATGACTGTGCTTGATTGGCCCGCAAACTTGCCTGACCTGAACCCCATAGAGAATCTATGAGGCATTGCCAAGAGAAAGATGAGAGACATGAAACCGAACAATGCAGAAGAGCTGCAGCATCCTGGTCTTCCATAACACCTCAGCAGTGCCATAGGCTGATAGCTTCCATGCCACACTACATTGAGGCAGTAATTGCTGCAAAAGAGGCCCAAACCAAGCACTGAGCACATAGGCATGCTTATACTTGTCAGAGGTCCGATATTGTTCTCTGTACAATCCTTGTTTTATTGATTGCATGCAATATTCTAATTTTCTGAGATTGTGGATTTGGGATTTTTATCAGCTGGAAGCCATAATTATCTCAATTATGACAAATCACAGCTTGAACTATCTTGCTTTGCATGTAATGAGTCTATCTCATATATTAGTTTCACCTTTTAAGTTACATAACTGAAATAAATGAACTTTTGCACGATATTCTAATTTTTCAAGTTTCACCTGTATTGTTCAATTCTATTAAGTTAAAATAAAAGAAACCTTGTCAGCTCCTGGTGACTTATTTTCATTCATAGAGTTTTCTTAGCAAATACATAGTATAAAATTGGTTTCTATTGCCTTCTTCCAGGGTTTTGATTTTTTTTTCAACTTGTTGATCTTACAGTCTTCAACTTCTGATATAGTCTTTCATTCAAGGCTTACTCTGTTAGGCTTCTGGAATCAAGCAAAGTTCTCTAATTTATAGATTCTTTTTCTATCCCTTTATCCTTTCATGTAATCCTTTATTAGTTTTAAATGGGATGGTTATGACAATATGATCACTACTGTTCAGTTATAGAACTTGCAAGTTTAGAGGTATATAAATGTAATCTATATGGAGGCTATCCACAAAGAAAACAGATAGGAATATTTGCTTGTTTTCTCTAATCCCTGATAGTGGGGGAAAGTGGGGGAAAACAACAGAGATATTTCATTTACTGCAAAAAATAGTTGTGGGTGTATGGGCAATGACTTGTGCAGCTATATTTTACACATTGCCTTTTCTGTTCAGAAGGTGCTCCATATAACTTGTGGCTTTATGTGTTGCAGCTGTAGTGCAAAATCTCTGAACCATAAAAAAACCTGGAAGAATGCTATACAAGCTTATTACAAACTAAACCCTAAGATCAATGGGATTTATTTTAAAATCATACAGAATAATGCATCACATTACAGCACCAGGGAACTTACTGTTTATGGATTTTCTGTTATTTTGGGTACATGGTAGAATGAAGGCATACGCAAGACTGAAGAAATAAGTATACCATACAGAATATGCAGGGGAGAAACTATTTTGTCCTCAATATACAGGTAATCCTTGATCTAAGACCACAATTGAGCCCAACATATCTGTTGCTAAATGAGACATTTGTTCAATGAGTTTTGCCCCATTTTATGATCTTTCTTGCCACAATTGTTAAGTGAATCACTGTAGTTGTTAGTAACACAATTGTGAAGTGAATCTGGTTTCCCCATTGACTTTGCTTGTCATAAGGCCACAAATAGTGGTTACATGACCTTGGGACACAGCAATGGTCATAAATATGAACCAGTTAACAAGCACCTGAAATTTGATCGAATGACCAAATGGATATTGCAGAGGTTTTAAGTATGAAAAATGGTCATAAGTCACTTTTTTCAGTGCTGTTTTAACTTTAAATGGTCACTAAATGAACAGTTGTAAGTCAAGGACTACCTGTGCAGATACAGTAAATGATTTTTATGCTATATATTAAGCCCCTGTCACACATCACCAACGGATGGAAAGAGGATGTAAACGGAGAAAAACACTTGCCATCGGTTGGTTAACGCGATGCTTCCGTTCTGTACTCACTGCATCCGTTTTTCATCCTCTCTATCTGTTCAGCATCCGTCTACTGACATTTCATCCGCTCAAAAAGTTTTGAGCTGCACAAAACTTTTTGAGCAGAAAATGTATCCACCACGTCCGTTCTGCATCCGCAACGCATACAGGGAACATCCATTCTACATCTGTCATCATCCGTTACGCGTCCGCTATATCCGCTAGGCATCTGCTGCGAATCCATGCAACTTGCATCCACTCCAGCAGAAAAGGGACACAGGGAGGAAGCGAAACGGATGCGGAACGGACATACAGCGTTAGTAGCACAGACGGAGAAAGATGAAAGCGGATGCATCTCGCATACAAAGCATTAAAACGGAAAAAACGTTCGCAAAGGGGACGTATCTCAGATATTTAGGATGTCTGCAGGATGCCTAGAGGATGCAAAAGGACATCTAGTGGAAAACCTATATTTCCTATAAAAAGGGGGAGGAACTCACCTGGATCTCACTTTCAGTCCAGCAGCCCTGCTGTGCAGATCTCTTCAGCCTTGCTCTTGCTCTTCCACAGCATCCAGTCATCTCCACCATGGATCGTCACATACTCCTTTTGGTAGCCACCATCGTTCTACAACAGTGCAAAGCCATCTACAGGCTCTTTCACCTATTCTACGCAAAGAAAAGGAGGCGGCCAAGAAGTGTCTGGGTCCGAAGATGGATCGCCAGAAGAGCAGAGTACGGACTGTATAACAAGCTGATGGTGGAGCTGAGGAATGAAGACACTCGTGCATTCCAGAACTTCATGAGGATGCCACCAGCCATGTTTGACAAAGTTGTGGAGCATCTGAGACCCAGGTTGACCAAGGCAAACACCAACTTCCATCCCAGCCTGGACCCTGGACTGAAGGTGGCACTGACTCTGCAGCACCTGGCCTCTGGGACCACATACAGAAACATGCAGTATGCATGGGGGGTGCCACACAACACCATCAGCATTGTGGTTAGAGAAGTGGTGCAGGCCATCATCAAAGAATATGTGGAGGAGTTCCTCCAGTGTCCCACCACTGAAGAAGGCTGGAGGAAAGTTGCAGAGCAGTGGAATTAGAGGTGGAACTTTCCCCACACTGTTGGAGCCATAGATGGGAAGCACGTGGCCTGCAAATCTCCAGCCAACTCAGGGTCCTCTTATTACAACTACAAGGGCTTCTTCAGTATCATCCTCTTTGCCATGGTTGATGCTGACTACAAGTTCATGTACATAGATGCTTCAGGCAACGGGTCAGCTTCAGATGCCCAGATATGCAACGCCAGACACCTCAAGGATGGGCTGGAATGCAACCTCATCATGGGCTTTCCAGATCCAGAACCCCAACCCAATGACACACGAGATGTGCCCTACTTCATCGTGGGGGATGACGCCTTCTCCCTCAGAACCTACCTCATGAAGCCCTACACTTCAAGATACCTCACCCGTGAAGAGAGGATCTTCAACTAAAGGCTGTCCAGGGCAAGATGGGTGGTGAAGAACATCCTGGCCAACAGATTCCAGGTACTTCTCACCACCATGCAGCATCACCCACAGACTTGAGGAGCATCGTGGAAGCTTGCTGCATCCTGCACAATCTCATGTGCACCCGTTACCCAGTGTTGCAGAACAGGCTTGTGGACTATCAACAAGGCAATGGGGACATGGAGCCTGGTGAATGGAGGCAAGGACAAAACCTGATAGACACTGTGGATGTGCAAGGCCCCAACAGAGCTTCATGTGAAGGAAAGAAGCAGCGCAACCTCCTGAAACACTGGTGCAATTTCCCAGCTGGAGCAGTGGAGTAGCAAGACAGGATGGTAGATGCTTAATGGACGCTTCCTTGAGCCTGTCTCATCACACTAATGAGATTGTGCCATGTATGTTGAGTGGTCCTACAATGAATAGGGCATTAATAAAGAGTTTTGTTTATTTTGAAATATGTTGATCAATAAATTGTTATTGATAATAAAGGGCCATATGTGTGGCAGCTGGGAGGGTGGACCAAACAGTCCCACTATGCTTGCAATGGAGGTTTATCTACCCCACAACTATCCTTACCCATCCCACAGGTATGCTCACCCATCCTACAGCTATTACCCATCCAACAGGTATTCCTGCCCATCCCACTGCTATTACCCATCCAACAGGTATTCCTGCCCATCACATAGCTATTAACCATCCAACAGGTATTCCTGCCCATCCCACAGCTATTACCCATCCAACAGGTATTCCTGCCCATCCCACAGCTAATACCCATCCCAAATGTATCCCTGCCCATCCCAAAGCTTTTACCCATCCCAAAGGTATCCCTGCCCATCCCACAGCTATTACCCATCCCAAAGGTATCCCTGCCCATCCCACACCTATTACCTATCCCAAAGGTAACCCTGCCCATCCCACACCTATTACCCATCCCAAAGGTATCCCTGCCCATCCCACAGCTATCCTTACCCATCCCACAAGAATGCAAAGGCTGAAACCATTTCTAAAAGTTTCCACCAAGTCTTTATTGAGAAAAATAAATGAAGCAAGTGTGTGAAGCAAAGATAACCTTTATTAATAACAAACTGTAAAAGCAAAATGACTCAAGTCTCCCAAGCAAAGATAAAGTCAACAGGTAGCAGCCCAGTCTCTGGCACTCTTCTCAGTCACTCTGAGGTGTGCCCATAGTCTCAGAGGTGAAGAGTCCAGGTGCTGTGGAGGTGGCTGCTGCTGGAGTGCTGGTCTGAGGCGCCATTGGGGTGCCTGGCCCTGAGAGGACAACAGGGAATGGTGTGTGGAGGAAGCTCTCAGAGAGCTGGCTCAGTCCTGTGATGTTGAGAGCCCCTTCCTCCAGGACATGGGGTGTCAGCCCCAATACTGATGACAGATGTTCTGAGTCCGGGGTTCGCTGTGGGGTGAAGGAAGGAGGAGTGTAGTGGGGATGTCTGGTCTGCAGCTGAGCGAGGTGAGGCATGGGTGGCATCTGTGGCGTGGGTGGCATTGGTGGCATCAGTGGCATCGGTGGCATTCGATGAACCTGTGGCTGGACTGGGAAGGGCTGCCTGTGCTGCTGGAGCTCCTGGTAGCCGTAGCCTTGGTAGGTGAGGGCCTGTGGAAAGCCTTGGAAGGGCAGTGACATCACCTGGGGTGGAGGAGCAGACCTGGACTGGGTGGGAGCACGTTCAGCTGGGTCTGGAGGGTTGTGAAGAAGACCGGTGATCCTGTCCTTTATCACCTAGTACTGTGATTCGGACATGTCCATGAGGGTCTGGTTGATGTAGGTGAGGAAGGGCTTGCAGTTGGAGGATGGTATGTCGGTGTGTTCCAGGTGAGAGAGGAGATCTACACTGCTTCTGATGGTGTCCTTGATCTCCAGCAGGACAGTGTGGCTCTGCCCCTCTGGTCTGGCTCCCTGCCTGCTTTCTGTGGAGGTGGAGCTGGGGGTCGATGTGGGTTGGTCTCTGGTAGCAGTGCCCTCTCCTTGCTCCCACTGCATCAGGGGGTCCTCCACGTGCTCCGCCACGGGGAGTGCAGCTGTCGGGGGGGTCTCCTTCATGGCATGCTCCACAGATACCTGCCTGGACACAGGAGCTGACTCTTGACCAGAAGAGGACTGGCTCTCTGCGGGCTTCCTGAGAGAGAGGGTTGTCAGAGGGGCTGCTCCTTGGTGGCGGATCTCACCCTCCAAGAAGCTGCACTTGGCCATCACGTAGTTCTCTCGGTCTGTCAGCTTGACCGTGGCCTGGCCAGATTTCTTGAGGTACAGCTTCCCGTACTAGTGGTGCATGTGCTTCCACCAGCCAAGGAGCACCTCCTAAGTGTAGCCCAGGCTCTCTGCCTTCTCTCTCCAAGCAGCCTACTTCCTTTTGGTGTCTTGATAGAGCCTGTGTCCCTTCCGCCAAAGATACTCGTTCTCCCCCAGCCATTCCAGCACCTCATCCTCATGTTCCTCTTCGATGGAGTATTGCCTCCTCTCCCGTTCTCGTTCTTGCGTATGCCTCTTCCTCCCTCTGGCAGGGCCATCTGGGCCCTTATCAGAGGGGCTTCAAGGTTGTCGGGGCTGCTCCACCACACCACCAGCAGCAACAACAACAGCAGCAAAAGCAGTACCAGCAGCACCAGCAGTAGCAGCAACAGCAGCACCAGAAGCACCAGCAGCACCAGCAGGACCAGGATCATCATCAGCAGAGTAAGCACCAGCAGCACCAGCAGGACCAGGATCAGCAGCAGCAGAGTAAGCACCAGCAGGACTAGCAGGACCAGCAGCACCAGCAGGATCAGGAGCACCAGGATCACCGGGATCACCAGCAGGACCAGCAGGACCAGGAGCAGCACCAGCAGAGCAAGCACCAGCAGAAGCCCCAGCACCAGGAGCAGTGCCAGCAGAGTAAGCCCCAGCAGAAGCCCCAGCACCAGGAGCAGTGCCAGCAGAAGCTCCAGCACCAGAAGAGTCAGCCCGAGCAGCAGAAGCCCAGCAGAAGCAGAGTCAGGGCCAGGGGGTGGGATGGTGGCCCTGTCCTTCTTGCCAGGGCTGGCAGCAGATGGCAGAGGCTTTCTCTTCTTCCCCATGGTTGTTGGCTGGCTGGCTGACTGGAGCTGTGTCTGGCAGCAGGTCTTTCCTCTGAATGGTGACCTGCTTGCGAGCTGCTTCCCTTTATATCCGCGGGGCTGATGCAATGCATCCTCCCCACATGCGCAGTGAATGCTTTGCATCCGCTTGGCATCTGCTAGGCATCCGCTAGGCTTCCGCTCTGCATCCGCTTCATCTGCTCGGCATCCGTTCGGCATCTGTTCCTTCTGCTGCGCATCCACTTTGCTGTGCTCCCCCGGAAGCCCTGCGGATATGCCATCTGCTCCCATCCGCTTCCATCCTCTAGGCTTCTGTGGAGCATCCGCTTTACATCTTGGCTACATCCTCCCCCAGTCCATTCCTTTCCGTTGTTGTCCACTCTGCTTATGCAAATTCGGGGCATTTTGAGAGCGGATAACAATGGATGGAACATTTTCTTGTCCGCTGTGTCCTTTTTACATACTTTTTGCATCCGTTGGCCTATGTGACAGGCCCTTTAGAATTTTTATTTGACAGCACTCTGTGGTGCATATTTCAGCATGTTAATACTTCTTATTCCAGGACAAATCATATGTTTAATAAATCAATTACCTCTTTCTCTTGCTTCTATCTTATTTTTTATTTACTTATTTTTTAAATATATTTATATGGTGAGCACACATGGTGATTCTTGGTGGCTGACAATATTAAAATTCTACAATGTAAAAAGCCATAACCGTCTGCCCTACTAATAGGCACATGCATACCAACCACTTAATCGGATCCATGTCAATCATATCTCAGGGCCTTTTGGAAAACTATCAAAGTTGGGGGCCAATGTTTTCTCTGGAGGAATGATACTTCAAAGTGAAGAGGAAACTACTACAAAGAAAACTTTTTTTCTGGTTCCCACCAAAGGTACTTCCGTAAGTACTTTGCTATGCCACTCTGGTAATGTAGATGTAACTGGAGAAAGGTGGTCTTTCAAGTAATCTGGCTCCAACCATTTGGGCTTTAAAGATAATAATCAACATCCTGAATTGCATCTTGAAGGAAATCAGTTGCCTCAAAAGAGATATCTCAATTTGTTTGAAAAAGCATGCCAAGAAAACTACAGGGACTTGTCTTCGGAATCTTTGAGAATTGGGCAAAGGGTTGAATGAAAGAATATATTTTTCTCCTTCCATCCCTCTTTCTCCTTCTCCCCCTCCCACTCTCTCCCCCCCTCTCTTTCACATACACACACACATCTTCGATCTTTATAAAACATTTTGAAATCATTTTTAAAATATTTCACCTTGAGAAAATATAAAACCAGAAACATTTTTATGTTTAGGATTTCTGGATAGAGAATAATTTAAACATTCATTAAATCCAATATTGTACAGATTGCTTTCCTGAACCATTGGCTGTCAGCTCAAATAAGTGACTGTTAGTTTATCAGTGACAAATGTACTGTATTTAATGCAATGGGACAGTCCTTTAATTTGAGCACCTAGCATAGTGTCAACCTAAATGTCTTTCAGCTGATTTATTTAGCAAAGCTCCATGTTAATCAATTTGCAATTAAACTTTCTGGACCTTTATGCTATGTATGTGTGTGTGTTTGTGTGTATGTGTACATGTGCATTCCTCAAAACAAAAGTACAATTAGCCTAGTGATAAAAGTAATTTATGGGTAGCTCTTTTTTTTCAAAAATAAATGCATTGCGCAGTTGATGAAATATTCACTTGCTAGGTACTGATAGCCCATCTATTGATTCTAATGAGCTTTCCTAATTTTACTTCCCATTCTGAATCACATTATTTTATTGCATATTTATTATTTGAAAAGGGTTCATTAGCAAAAACAGTCATTAATAAACTATACTTCTAAGTAATTAATCCATAATTTTTCTGTTGCAATTTGCCACATTGGCATAAAACTTACATTATCGATTAATCCTGATTTTCGTTTCATTGTGAAAGAAGATGAGAGCTCTTTGGGTTAATAATTGTTATAGGTGGCATTCAGAGACATGTAATGTTTTGCAAAACAATTATAACTGTCCTTTGCATGGTTGCTCCTCTTCTAGTATGCAGAACATTGACATTATGGACTTTTTACAGAGCATTAGAAAGCAATTTTTGGCACAAAAAGATTAGTCACCACTGAATTAACTGATAGTGTTAATATTACTGATAATAATATGACAATGTTAGTTATTACTATTCACATAAGGAACATGGTGACACAGAGGCTTAATGAGGATGGTTAGTGTTGAGGTATTCCCCATTAGGAGAATGAGTGCACTCAGAGAAACATAGTGAGAGTGATGAGGAATAACATACAACCAGCATACACATTGAACAGTACAATGTAGGTTTTACTTCCTGTAAACGGGTAAACAAAGTCCAACAAACAGTCCAAATCATACAAGGTTAAACCAGGTAGTATTCAATACAATCAGTCCAGGGATAATCCAAAAATGAAGTCCAGTATCATAAACAAAGTTCAGTAAATGGAGTTTGCAAGACTCACAGCAATTCCAGCAGAATGACAATCAGGCAAAAGGCAATAGGGAAATGCAAGAAGAGAACAAACCAGGTTTCTGGCTCCATCTTATGGCTGTCGGAGGAACCTCAGCCAATCATAATCACAGCACTCTCTTAAAGATACAACAGTATTAAATAACTATCCTGGTTTATATGTTGCCAACCCAAATGTTAGGTGACTATCATTCCTAACATTCTCCCCTTTGGGTAGGACAATATATAAAACCTTACAGTTTAAGTCCATATTCATCATAGCAAGCCTTATGTTTGGGCTTTCGTAATGTTATTCTCTGACATGCAGAACTCCAGTTTAATCATTTTACTTTGAACACATTGTCACATTTAGATATCTTAGATCGGTGTGTTTTGATCTTGTCTTTACAGTGAGATTGGAAGCCATCTGAATTGCTGATTAGTTATCTTCATATCCAACAATAGGCTCATTTATATTAATTCCCATATCTATCAATAGTTGTTTATAACATACTAAGTCTGTACATAATAGAGACAAACATGAGAATTCAGCCTCCGTTGTTGATAAGCTTAGATGTTTTTGTCAAATAGACTGCCATCCAATTAACACCTTTCCTAATAACGCTACAGTACCTGTACCTCAGCCAATCACAATTACAGCACTCTGTTAAAGATACAACAGTATTAAATAACTATCCTGGTTTATATATTCCCAACCCAACTGTTAGGTGACTATCATTCCTAACAGTTATGCTGAGCAATTACCAGCATTCTGGTGGTTTGAAGCCAGCTCCACAGCATCTCTTGTTCCTACCTCTTGCCCACCTAGCAGTTCAAAAGCATTGTTTGTGTAAGTAGATAGATACTGTCATTTCGGTGCTGGGAAAATGCTGGCTGCATTCTGTGCAATGGACCTGGGAATCTGCCCAGGTGTGATCAGCAGAGGGCTGGTAGAAGAAAGTCCCAAATGAGACAATTTCCTGAGAATGCTGTAGGCCAGCAGGCGTGAAGCTATTTCGCCACTGTACCAGAGGTGATATTCAGCAGCTTCTGACCAGTTCTGGAGAACCAGTAGCAGAAATGTTCAGTAGTTCAGAGAACCAGCAAATACCACCTCTGACTGGCCCCGCCCCCATCTATTCTCTGCCTTCTGAATTGGCTGGGACTTCTTTTGTTGCCTTGCACAGGAGAATGGAGCTTGAAAGCAGGTTAGTGGGGTGGGGAAGGAATAGGGATTTTGGACTATCCTTCCCCTGGAGTGTGGTAAGAATGGAGATTTTGCAGTATCCTTCTTCTGCCACACGCTCCACACCATGCCCACCAAGCCATGCCCATAGAACCAATAGTAAAAAAATTGAATTCCACCACTACACTGTACTATGAAGTTTGAAACCTGTATTGGAGTGAGAGAAAGGAGAGTTAGATCTTTGTAATGGTCTGAAAGAGTTAGATAATATTCCTCTCTGGAAAATGTCTAAATCCCAGTAAATAATATGTAAGTTATACTGTCAAATATATTTATCCATTGTTTCAGGGATCTAGTTGCAGAGGCCCTTTTTAAGGTGGCTTTCTAGTCATATGAAGAGTTTCTCCAGTTGACCAGATTGATTAAACTGTGGTTTAGATCTTGGGCTGAAGTCAAACTTTTAAAACAAACATTTAAGCAGGTGATAAAAGAAATGCTAACTCGTTCTTCTGTCAGGGAAAAGTAGTTATAATTGTTCATTTTGGGTTAAATATTTGAGTCACCCATCTTATGCTAATCCTTGTTGATTGGTTTATCTATAAGCAACTTCAAGACTTGGTTATTGTTATTTCAAACAAATGGTAGTAAAAGGACTATCTGTATCATGACTAGACATTGTCTCCTACATTAAGCCTCATTTGGAAAATCAAAGTGTGAGTTTGCATAATTAATTAGCTTAAAAGCAAACTTTTAAAAAAAAAACATAATTTGATATGGGGTGTACAATATGAATCATGCAATAATTGTATTTTTGATGCCATATGTAATACTCCAACATATTTCGATTTCATCAGTAATCAGCTCGTTAGCCTGAAACACCATATGAGAGAACAGATAAGAATATGATTATAATTCCATGAGGAAGTTTCACATAAGCAAAATAACAAATGGGAATAGCAATTTATCACATAGCAAATATTGTGAATCTGCTGTGGTTAGCTGGCAGCAGGTGCAGATGGCTGAGAATATTGAGGATTTGAATGAGGGGCCAGGACCATCAGGGACTGGACTGCTGCCTTCAGAGATAATGGGGCTGGCAACAGTGATGAGGAAGTTCCCAAGGAGCCTGTGCCAAGTGCATGTGCATGAAGGATTACTTGGGAAAAGAACAATTACAGCAGCACAGGAGATTCAGGAGTAAGTCTGGAAGGTAATGGCCCCTCCCTCAAGAGGTTAAAAGCCAGGTTTGAAAAAGTGTTCTTTGCAGAAAGCAAAGAAGTTCTGAAGCTCAACTAGTGGACATCTTAGTTTATGTTTGGAGAATCTTGTAAATTAGTTCTTATCTCTGGGTTTTGGGCAGCATTGATGAACAACTTGGCAAGGCTCTATATTGTCGGAGCTAATTTGTGGAAAGTAGCTTTTTATCTGTAAAGGAACAGAATTTGTTATTAAACTTTAAAAGGTGGGGGCTGCTGCCTTTGTCTGTGTTTGCTCTTTGGAACCCGGTTGGGTCAGAACAGAATCATATGAAAAATTCAGTTTTGATCATTGAATATATATATATAAACCCCAAAGACAAAATTGACCTGGAAAACCAAGGCATATACGAAATTCCCTGTACATCATGCCCGGCCACATACATTGGACAGACCAATAGAAGAATAAGTACCCGCCTAGATGAACACAAAAATGCAGTAAAAAAGCTGGAACACACCTCCTCACTAGTCCAACACATGAAAACCACAGGTCACAGCATCAACTTCAATGGCACTAAAACCCTGGCCACTATAGAAAACCCCAGCCACAGAATCATCAGAGAAGCCATAGAGATTGAAAAAA
>BLBF01000017.1:6343012-6372873 GCA_015471245.1 Laticauda colubrina | reverse complement strand
AAATAAATAAATAAATAAATAAATAAATAAATAAATAAATAAATAAATAATATTCTGTTTTTTGCAGCATTACACTGTTCTTTACTAATAAAGGAAAATATTTTGATCTTTTTTGTATTTTTAATGATATTAGCAAGTGGAAGATGTCACATCAAAGATGCTTCTTTTTAAAAACTTTTTTTGGCAAGATTTAAGAGACAAAATATACTATACTTTTTACAGAGATACTGTATGTTTGAAGGGTTCCCCCCATATTTTAGGGGTTGTGTTAACTCTAATTGTACATTGCTGAAAAGTCTTTGTTGGATGGCAAGACCTACATACATATAAACTATTTTACCATTTTCAATATTAAATATTTGCAAAGATTGCCCTAATTATTGGAAAGGCTGAGCATTAATGAACAATGCAATTAGTGTCTAATATCTATGCAAATCCAGAGGCCTTTATATTGTTTTTTATCCTTCCCAAACCTCTAGAACACAGTAACTAAACTAGTAACTAAAACATTGATTTCATTCACTCTGGGAAACTCTGAGAGGCACAAAATACTAATCAAACACAATTCTTCTTTGGTGAATTTCTCTTTTGAACATTTATTTATTGCCTTTTCATTTAAAAAAATCCAAGTCTAGTAATAAAAATGTAAAATTTCAAATCCAATGAAAACTAAAATTAAATTAAGTAGTGCTTTTTATTTATGAAGTAAGAGTAAATAAGGGAGACATCAAAGATTGAAAAGAAGGAAGAATTGCTATAGATATTGCAGCAAAAGTATTATTCTGAATAAACCGACAAAAAGACAATTAGAATGCATGTCATTTTACTTTTTCCATGTGCTCCTCCAACTCTGCAACTCTATAATCCCTGAAAAAGTTGTAAGTAGGATCAAGAGGGTGCATTTGCTAACAAGATGCTAAAATATGCAATTTGCTTACTAACCAATTGACCTATAGTTCTAATCTATATATTTTTTTTTTAGTTTCATTGATTTTTTTCTTCTTCTGTACTTCCAAAAGACAAATGAAGTATGAAGCATGAAAAAGCATAAAGAGATTCTAATACTTTGGTATTATGATGACTTGGAAGGATGCCATGTTACTTAAGATCACTTCTGATATGTAAACTCTGATGAAATATATAGCATCTTCTCTGGCATGTCTGCAGCTATCTATAGGCTAGAGCAGGGATGTCAAACTTCGGACATCACATTGTTGTCACGAGACATATCATGAATTTTTCCCTATCCCCTTTGAGGTGGACATGGCCAGCGCATGACACATCTGGCCTGCGGGTTACGAGTTTGACACCCCTGGGCTAGAGCTATGATCTTCCTGTCTGGACCAATAAGAATAAGACTATCTGGATCTGAGAAACTGTCAAAAATTCATTTTGGAAGGTTTTTGTGCCTTTAGCCTTGAATAAACTGTAGCATGCCTAGTTTTTAAAAAGACCTTCCTCAACGTGATTATTTTTGACAATGATCACTTAGTCTCTAACCCTAATATTTTAGGGAAAGGCACTGTAATTATAGCAGAAGGGGTGCCCTAGAAGTAGCAGAATGTCTGAATTCGTTTTGTGTCAGCGGTCCATTCAGGAGGTTGGTTAGCAATAGCATTGATCAGTCTTGCATACAATATTTGTCAGAACTTGGAAGTGGGTAGTGTGCTTCTCCTAGTCCTTTTAGATTTCTGTGTGGTATTTAATACTACTGATCCTGATATCCTTTCAGATTCCATGTGAAAATTAAAGGTTGAAGACTTAAACTTGCTCCATTTCTTTCTAATTGGATAGTTCCAGTTTGTGATATAGGAGATGGTGGTTCAGTGGTGGTTCCCATAATGGATCTAATAATATTTAAAGCATCTCAACCACCAAGTGAATCAAAGCATCACGTATGTTATTCTTTTATAGGATTATCCAAATCTTCATTTAATTAGTTAAGACTTGAGAGTCACCAGTTGACCGTTTTTAATTAAATAATATCAATGTCCTATTGCATTCATTTCAGTTGGTCATTTCTTTGTCTGTTTATTAAAATCAAAATTCAAATATCTGGAACCAAGTCCTGATTAAAAGCAATTTCAGATTCAATATGATGTCTCTATGAATTCAAATTTTGATTTTTTTTTCCCTCCTAAAAAGTTAAAATCAGAACCAACTTTAGTGGCAAGTCGAGAGCAAGTCAGGGATTAGGGCATCTGTCAGAACCCTGACACTTACCATTTACTAAACTGATGTCAAACAAAAATTAAACGTCCATATTCAGTTTAATATTATTGAACTTTTTGTGTGATAACTTCTAATAGTTTAATAACAGCTACAATGTTAATTATATAGATTTCTCTTCACATTAAATAATGGGGTATTTTTTCTTGTTGATTTGACTATTCATAAAATCTTTCAAAGCACCTATTCAAATATATACATTTAATTACTCATTCTCCCCAAAAAATAGTAACTGTCCATAACCGTATCACAGTATTTGCAAATTAATGGAAAGCTGGGTTTGTCTATTAGATCAAGATTGGTAATTACATACATAATTTTGCAAAGTCACAATACTTTAAATGCCAATGTTTTATCTAATATTACAAGAAAGAAATAAAAATGTTTGGTCTCTGCTCGCAATACTTGGCACAATCTATTTTCTATCAAGCCCACACGGCTTTATAGCTTCTTATGAGTATCTGTTCCCATTTCCTTCTTACTTGAGCAGACATTTCATTTATTTGATATGTCTTCCCATTTTGATCTCATCCTAGAGCAATGAGTCCAGCCTGATAAAGAACCTGATATAAATTGACTACCTATTACTATATAATTTTAATATGGAAAAGGGACTATCTCCATTCAATCTACATCAATATGATTTTTGCACATGAAAAGCAACTATTGATATAGCTTTTACAAAGGGAAGAATGGATTGATTTTATTTAACCATTTTATGGATTTTTCTTAAAGATTCCTAAATTTAATGCAGAGACACAGTCACATCTTTGAGTCTGCAGAATTAATTTCACTGAGTTCCTTATTAATTTGCCATACACATTACCAATAAAACACATGCATTGATAAAATGTGAGAAAGTATAATATGCATTACCATTATTGCATTAGAATCAGGGGTGGGATTATACCGGTTCGCACCTATTCGCTAGAACCGGTTGTTAACATTCTAAGCAGTTCAGAGAATCAGTTGTTAGAAGAAATTACAGGCCTAATCCTGTAAGGAAGGCAGGAAGGAAACATTCTGGTGTTGCTTACAGAAACTGCCTCTCCATTAACCCTTATTACATTCTTGGCAGAACTAGACTTCCTGTCTCAGGAATATCTCTGGAGGTTGTTTTTTTTCCTCCTTTGCTGGTACTTTGCTTGTGAGGAGTAACCATTCAAAGTTACAATGGCACTGAAAAAAAGTGACTTATGACCATTTTTCACACTTACAACTGTTGCAGCATCCCCACAATCATGAGAGGCCAGGCGAGGAGATACATGCCTCGATGAGAGTGATATTGAGTTAGCTACACCCAGCCAATACCATGACCACCAAGCCATGTCCACCCAGTCACATGACTACCAAACCATACCCACCATCTAAGCCACGCCCACAGAGCCAGTTGTTAAAAATTTGAATCCCACCCCTGATTAGAATTACTTTCTATAGATCTTTGTCAATGGATACTTGTGAATATTTTTAAGAGACAGACACAACAGATTTGTAAACAAATTCTACATACTGTACAACATTTTCATCTATTAAAAAGATGACGACGAAGTTATGGTGAAGATTTTCTAACAATAACAGCAATGAAGTGGTAAGCCATTTGCTTTTATTTTATTGCATTTTTATCTACTTTGTATTTCCTGGACTGATGTGAAACTGCATATTAATATATGCATGTCCTGGAGGAATACAAACAAAATTCATACTTTAGGAAGAATTGCCAGTACAAAAATGATGAAACATGCACTGATTTTTGCCTGGATGTCTAAAACCAAATCATAAATTCTCCCACCAGTTCCATTTGAGCAACAGGAACCCTGCTATGACTTAGAAAGCTTAATTTATATCCTCAAATAGATTTATGTCTCCAGAGTATGACATAACAGAAATCAAATGCATTGACTGCCATCCTTAAAATCTCTTGAAGAAGAAAAAGGGTGATACATCTTATCCAAATATCCAAAAAGCAAGAAGGAAGATTCTGCAAACTTATTCTAAAAATCAGATAGTTTAAAATATATTAAAGGAGGGAAGAACAGATTATCAAGCAGCACATATGTGAATATTTATAGATGAATAAGATTACCAGTATCCAGAATGGCTTTGCCAAGAATAAGTCATGACAAATTAACCTGATCTATTTTTATAACAAAAGGCTGTTTTGATAAACTAGGAGAATGCTATAAATGACTTAGTATTCCCTGATTTCAGGGTTTGACAGAGGCTGACACAATATCCTGGTGAATAAGATGAACAAAATAGTCAGTCTGTTAAATTTTCTACTGGTTGACCAACAAGATGATTCTGAACTGACCTGAAGGGAAGTATCAAGGCTTGGACCAACACTATTCAATATCTTTAATGATTACCAAACTGTTGAAATAGAAGGAAAGATTATTAAATGCACAAATTCATTAAGGGTTTGGTTAATGCCTTTAGACAAAATCATGATTCAAAATGACCTTGATAAACTTGCATCTAATCTAACAGGATGACATTAGATATTGTTATTTGTCATGATGCTGGTGGAGACTGACTCTGAGGGAGAAGAGGAACAGCCAATGGGGAGTGGAAGTGTGGCTCCAGGAGTTGTGGAGGAGGCTGAGAAAGGGAAGAGGCCAGCTGAGCAGTCAGAGGAGGACCCAGGCCCATCCCCTAGGGCACGTAGGGAGAAGAGGATAAGGGAGAGATGTGGCCTACTTGGGAGGAGAGGGCCTTGATCCTCTTCATGGGCTGCAGGGGTGAGAACCGAACAAGAGTTTGGACCTGCGTTCTGGCAAATGCTGGAGACAAAGTGTGTTTTATTTTGGTTTGAGGTTATATTGATTGGCATCCTTCCAACAAATTGTGCCTTGTTATCTCTTGAATTTGGTAAGTACTTCTGCTGTGTTGTGGAAATTCATTTTAGTTTGTTTGGTTTTTATTTTCACATCTATCTGCTCATTGAATACGTACTGTGTTGCTTTCTTTTGAAGACTATTTTTGAATACGTTTTATCTCCAACTGAGAATTATTGAACAGTGGGCCAAGTTGGAAGCATTAAAGGACATTTATTTATGTTTTGGATTTTGTTACATTTGTGTTACACTCTGGGTCATCCCATATTACACAGAAAGTATAATATCCTGTACCTAGATAGAGGGAAAAAATGCATAGCTACAAAATTGAGGATCCTAATCATGCAGTATCCATTTCTGAACTTTGCAATTTAAAAGTGAAAAACTGGAACAAATTCAGACAACACTGGATTTTAAGGGGCATAAAAACCAAACCTTAAGAGGAACAGTTCATGAAGCTGGTCATGTCTAGACTGCAAAAGAGAAGATTGAAGGAAGGTATATTGACATCAAATATCTAGAATGTTGTCATGCATAACAGTGGTCAGTTCTGCTTTTTTTGGCAAGTGAGAGCAGGACAAAGATCAACGCATTGACATTAAATATTAGATTAATATTAGCAGTTATGTCTTTTGTTTACCATTGTTGCCTAATACAATGATGGACTCTCTCATGCTGAATATTTTTTAAAAGGTTGTTTTCTTTTAACTAGATTTATACACTGAAAAGAAGATTGGATCAGATGACAAAAGTTGTCTTCTCAACTCATATATGTTATATAAGAGGAATTCAAAAGCCTTGCAACCTAATAGTAAATTACTGAGAAAGTGGGTGGAGAAGAATCACACAAATCTTGTTCTCTCGAGATTTTTAAAATGTACTTCTACTATTTTAGACTTTTTTCATTTTAAAGCCTTGTCAACATTTCCTTTCCAATGAGCTTGATGCCTAATATGGTGAGTGAATCTGCATTGATTAGCAGTTTGTTAGCAGTGGAAAGGCTCTGACAATATTGAACAGAATAGCTATGAAAATAGATGGTTCACCTGAAAAAGGATGGCCAAAACTCAGCCATCTAACAAGATTGCCTGTTATAATTGCAATCTAGTGTGCCATTTTCTCCTCCATCTTCCTTTGTACGACCAGTTAATGCACATATAACTATTTGCCATGTATTGATTTAGTTTTGTTCACTTTCTATTTCCCTTAATGGATGCTTCCATTGACTGATATCTCTTGTAGCTCCCAAAATGTTAAGTTACGACAATTTATTTTCTCTTTAAAGCAAGCAAACAAAAGGCAGATATTAAATTATTATACCCACTGCTACTTCCACTGTTCCACTATTTTTTGTAATAATCACTGTTGACATCTCTAAACTCTAAATGTCTAAAATGAATACGATTATTTGGCCTTGGCAATGGTTTTGAAAAGCAATTCCTAGAGGATCTCTGAAAATATTTACTATTCATTTTACAACATGGTCTGTTGGGTAGTAACTGAGATTTAATTAAGCCAAATGACACAAACTCTATCCATTACTCCACCTGCATATTTTTCAAGGGTTTCATTGGAAAGCTCCTTGGAATAAAGGTTATTACATTTACAAAGGGTCCTTCACAACAATCTACATTCCCTAAACAAGTCTAAATGTTTATATTAACAGTGATGAGTTAAAAATTTAAGACTCTAAAGAAATTTAGAATTTCTAATTTAGTATAAAAATGCAGATATTAATATTAATTAAAAAAACAATGACTAAAAATAGGATTACTGCAATATATTATGCATAAAGCTGCCTCTGAAAACAATTTGGATGCTTCATCTGATGCAGAATATGGCAGTGAAAGTTTTGAAGAACACATTCATTCAGAACGTATTTCATCAGTCTTACAAAAATGTCTAAGCTACCACTTTGCTTCTGGGAAGCATCTGGAAGAACAAATGAGCCACAGAAAGAAAAAGTTTCTCTGAAGCCAGAAGACTTTGACCCAAGTATTTCTGTTCTCAAAATGTTGATTCCTTGGGTAGAACAAAATAAATAACATGTCTCTTGGTCCCTTTTGTGACTGCATGTCTCTTGGTCTCTTTTGTGACCATGTGAATGTTTATCATGACCTAAAGCCCCTGTCCCACTGCACCAACGGATGCAAAGAGGATGTAAAATGTTAAAAAAAGCTTGTCATCCGTTGGAAAATGCTATTCATCCATTGTATACTCATTGCATACGTGTTTCATACGCTCTATCCCTTGAGCATCCGTCCACTGTAATTTCATCCGCACAAGAAGTTTTGAGCTGCACAAAACCTTTTGAACGGATGAAATTTCCGCCGCGTAGGATGCACATCTGCGACATATATGGGAAAAAAACATTCTGTGTCCGTTATCATCCGTTAAATGTCCACTGTATTGTCTCTGCATCCTCTGGCCATCCTCGCAACTCACATCCGCTGCAGCTGAAAAGGAGGAGGGAGGGAGGAAACGAAAGGTACACGGAACGTCCACACAGCGCTAGTAGCACGGAAATAGAAAGGATATAGCGTATGCATCTCGTATATAAAGGATTAAAACGGACAAAACATTTGTATCTGGGATGTATCTCGGATATTTTGGATGTCTGCAGTATGCATAGAGTATGTAGAAGGACACCTAGTGGACTACCGATATTTCCTATAAAAAGGGGGAGGAAATCACCTGGATCTCAGTATGATTCCAGCAGCCGTGGTGTACAGACCTCATCACCCTTGGTCTTGATCTTCCACATCATCCATTGTTCTCCACCATGGATCATGACACAGTCCGTATGGTAGCTGCGATCATTCATCACCAGAACCAAACCCTGTTCAGACTATTTCACCTTTTATACGCAAGGAGAAGAAGGAGACGTCCAAGAGCTGTGTGGGTCCAAGGATGGATCGTGAGAAGAATGGAGTTTGGACTGTATGACCAGTTGATAATGGAGATGAGGAATGAAAACTCTCGTGCATTCCATCACTTCATGAGGATGCCACCAGCCATGTTTGATGAACTTGTAGAGCACCTGAGACCCAGGTTGACCAAGCCTAGCACCAACTTCCATCCTAACTTGGACCCCGGTCTGAAGGTGGCACTGACTCTGCGGCACCTGGCCTCTGGAAGCACATACAGAAACATGCAGTAGACATGGAGGGTGCCACACAACACCAACAGCAAAGTGGTCAGAGAAGTGGTGCAGGCCAACATCAAAGAATACGTGGAGGAGAGCTCCTCAAGTGCCCCACCACTGAACAAGGCTGGAGGAAAGTTGCAGAACAGTGGTATCAGAGGTGGAACTTCACACCATTGGAGCCATAGATGGGAAGCATGTGGCCTGCAAAGCTCCAGTCAACTCAGGAACCACTTATTTCAACTACAAGGGCTTCTTCAGTATCATCCTCTTTGCCATGGTTGATGCTGATTACAAGTTCATGAACATCGATGCTTCAGGCAATGGGTCAGCTTCAGATAGCCAGGTATACAACGCCAGTGACCTCAAGGATGGGCTGGAACGCAACCTCATCATGGGTTTTCCAGATCCAGACCCCCTACCCAATGACACACAAGATGTGCCCTACTTCATCATTGGTGATGACGCCTTCTCCCTCAGAATCTACCTCATGAAGTCGTACAGTTCAAGACACATCACCTGTGAAGAGAGGATCTTCAACTACAGGCTGTTCAGGGCAAGATGGGTGGTGGAGAACAACTTTGGCATCTTGGCCAAAAGGTTCCAGATAATTCTCACCACCATGCAGCATGAGGCACATACTGTGAGGAGCATCATGGAAGCTTGCTGCATCCTGCACAATCTCATGCACACCCGCTACCCAGTGTTGCAGAACAGACTTGTTGACCATCAACAAGGGAATGGGGACATGGAGCCTGGTGAATGGAGGCAAGGATGTAACCTGATAGACACTGTGGATGTACAAGGCCCCAAGAGAGCTTCACGTGAAGGGAAGAAGCAGCGCAACCTCCTGAGACACTGGTGCAACTCCCCCAGATGGAGCAGTGGAGAAGAAAGACAGGATGATAAATGATTAATGGATGCTTCCTTGAGCCTGTCGCATAACACTGATGAGATTGTGCCATGTATGTTGAGTGGTCCAACAATGAATAGAGCATTAATAAAGAGCTTTGTTTATTTTGAAATGTGTTCATCAATGAATAAATTGTTATTGATACTAAATGTCCATATGTGTGGCAGCTGGGATGGTGGACCATACAGTCCCACTATGCTTGCACTGGAGGTTTATCTATCCCACAACTATCCTTATCTATCCCACAACTATCCTTATCTATCCCACAACTGTCCTTATCTATCCCACAAGCATGCAAAGGCTTAACAATTTTTTCAAAGTTTTCACCAACACTTTATTCAGTAAAAAAAATGAACCAAGTGCCTTAAGCAAAGATAACCTTTGTTAACTTTCTTAGGTAAACTTTATGACTTTATTAAATAAGCAAAATGAACCAAGTAAACTGAATTAAGTGTGTTAAGCAAAGATAACCTTTATTAACTCTCTTAAGTAAACTGTATGATGTTATTAAAAAAGTAAAATGACGCAAGTAAACTGTCTTAAGCAAAGATAAAGTGAACAAGTAACAACTCAGTCTCTGGCACTATTCTCAGTCACTCTGAGTCATGTCCATGGTCTCAGCTGTTAAGCGGGCAGGGACTGTGGAGGTGGCTATGGCTTGAGTGCTGGTCTGAGGCACCATTGGGGAGCTTGGCCCCCAGAGTACAACAGGGGATGGTGTGTTCAGGAAGCTCTCAGAGAGCTGACTCAGTCCCGTGAGGTTGAGAGGCCCTTCATCAAGTACCTGGGATGTCAGGCACAAGACTTATGACAGATTGTATGTTGATGGGCTTGGTTGTGGGGTGGAGGAAGGAGGAGTGTAGTGGGGCTGTCTGGTCTGCACCTGGGTGAGGTGTGGCATGCGATGAACCTGGGCCTGGACTGGGGAGGTCTGCTTCTGCTCTGGGAAGTCCTGGTAGTCGTAGCCTTGGTAGGTGAGAGACAGTTGAAAGCCGTGGAAGGGCTGTGACATCGCCTGGGATGTAGGAGCAGACCTGGACTGGGTCGGAGCAGGTTCAGCTGGGCCTTGAGGGTTGTGCAGAAGTGCTGTTATCTTCTCCTTCATCACCTGGTACTGGGCCTAGGGCAGATCCCTCAGGGTGTGGCTCACGTAGGTGATGAAGGTGTGGTGGCTCGGGGATCCTCTGTCCAAGTGGACCAGCTGAGAGAGAAGTTCTGTGCTGGTCTTCATTGTGTCCCTGATCTCCAACAGGACAGTGTGGCTCTGGCCCTCCAGTCTGCCTCTCTGCCTGCATTCTGTGGAGCTGGGGGTAGGGGTGGGGGTGCATTGGTCTCTGGTGGCTGCCACTTCTTCCTCCATTTGTGACAGAGGATCCTCCACGTCCGCCGGCATGGGCTGTGCAGCTGTCGGGGGGGTCTCTGTGGTGGGGTCCTCTGAAGACACCTGCCTGGACAGCCTAGCTGGCTCCTGGCTGGAAGAGGACTGGCTGGCTGTGGGCTGTCTGAAGGAGAGGGATTGCTCCTCGGTGGTGGACCTCACCCTCCAGGAAACTGCACTTAGCCATGACGTACATCTCCCGGTCACTGAGCTTGACAGAGGCCTGCCCGGATTTTTTGAGGTGTAGCTTGCCATACCAGGTGTGCATGTGCTTCCACCATCCCAGAAGTACATCTGCACTGTAGCCCAGGCTCTCTGCCTTGTCTCTCCAAGCTGCCTGTTTCTTCTTGATGTCGTGATAGTGTCTGTGGCCCTTTCTCCACAGGTACTCATTCTCCCTCAGCCATTCCAGCACCTCCTCCTCATGCTCCTCGGAAACGGTGTACTGTTTCCTCTCTCCCTTCTCCTTCCCTTCCCTCTTCCTCCCGCTGGCAGGGGATTCAGCAGGGCCTTCAGGGGCTTGAGCAGCAGGGCTTCAGCAGCAGGGCTTTGAGGGCCTTCGGGGCTGGTCCACCACAGCAGCACCAGCAGCACCAGCACCAGCACCACCACCACCACCAGCACCACCACCACCACCAGCAGCAGCAGCAGAAGCAACAGCTTCAGAGTCAGTGCCATGATGGTTGGGATGATGGTTCTGTCCTTCTTGCCAGGGCTGGCATGAGTAGGCACCGGCTTCCTCTTCTTGCCTGAATGATGAACCATGGTGTTCTTTCAAGATGTATGTGGCAGCACATCTTTCCTCTGAATGCTGACTGCGTGCGAGCTGCATCCTTTTATATCCACAGAGCTGATGCAATTCAAACTCCTCGCATGCGCAGTGAATGCTTTGCTTCCGATATACATCCGCTCGGCATCCGCTTTGTTTCCTCTAGGCATCCGTGATGCATCTGCGTCATCCGCTATGCATCCACCCCTTCCGCTATGCGTCCACTTCGAAATTCACGCCCAGAACCCCTTTGTATGTGTCATCCGCTTCCATCTGCTTTTATCCGCTAGGCTTCCTATGAACATCCACTTAACATCCTCTCTACATACTACTCCCGTCTGTCCTTTTTTGTTCTTTTCCATTCTTTTCCATTCTTTTCCATTCTTTTCCATTCTTTTAATGCAAATTTTCGCCCCTTTTGGGAGCGGATGACAACGGATGGAGCCACCCCCGAAATTTTGCTCATCTGCTGTGTCCTTTTTGCATACGTTTTGCGTCCGTCGGCCAGTGGGACCTAGCCTTAAACAAGTTTATAAAAGCAAGTCAAGAAGAGAAAGACTGCCTTAATGAACACTCCCTGTATTTATGTCAAGGAAAGTACAGCTAAACATTTCATTAACCATGCTGGTTTTCTCTGCTGAAGACAGTGAACTAGTAAAAAGACGATGCTATAAAGTTTATTGAGCTCAGATACAGCTCACTGGGTGTGAGTGACCTGTCTCATTTTTTCTTATGCCCTTCTCCTTGACAGGGTTCTTGTGAGGCTACAATGAATGGAATATTCCATAATTGTATGTATAGATGTGCATGTACATACAAAGATGATGCTTTTACCCTTAAAATTAATCAAAACATATTCTAGATTTTGTCTGGTATAATGCAAGATTCAGTTTTAATTCTACTTTATTTTGTTTGACAAGGGAAAAAAGTTTTGTTTTTTTTTAAACAAAAACAGAGTCATTGGAAGCTGCTAAGTAGGAAACACTAGTTCGGAAATATGCACTGCCAAGTAAGCTAAGAAACTCTGATTTGAAGTCATTAATATAGAATTGATATCAAGTCTGTTTTTGCTTCCATGGTTCCATATTATTTTCTTTTCTCTTTCTTCATTTCATTAGTGCATTAGACTCTGGATCAGCCAATGGCCTCAGATTCCAGATCTGTTGTTTGCTTCAGGAATAAGAGAAAAGCACCATGTACAAACCAACCTACATATTGAACTATGAGTTCACTTAAAAGTATTTTGCAGATCCTTTATTATATAAAGTCTGCAAAAAATAGTCTGGGCTTAAGTTCTCAACAAGAATTTGCCCATCAAATCCAATGAAAGAGGAAAGAAACATGGGTATCTATGTACATACACACTCAGTTCCTTAAATATTCTCAGTTTTGCATGCTAAACTTTCTATATTTAATGCAAAATTTATGTAAGCATGTTTGATTGGACATGCTAGTCCTTGAGACTGGGAAACAAGGCATCTGGGCACACAGGATTCTGTATTCTAGGTCCAGCTTATTTAAGAAAACTAGAAACTTTCTCCCTGCCATGTTAGATTTTCATATGACAGAACCTTCAAAAGCATGATCTCACTGTTTCATTGGGTAAAGACTATCTTAGACTATGATTTGTACTTTTGAAGGGTATATAATCCAAAGGAGGGAGAGGGGAAAAGACTAATCTGCATTATGCATAAGGCAACAATTTGGCATCATTCAAAAAATAATAATGTACCTTAAAGATTAGGCTTTAGTCTTAAAGCCTAATTCATAATTAGGATCATAATTCAGACTGCATTCTTTGTAAAGTTCAGCACAACTACTGTTGCATATTGCTTACAAGTTTATGTCTGTATATTTATTCATAATATAACACAGTTTGTATCTAAGACTTTGAAGCTAGCTGAATAAATATGTCATTTAGCTGAAGATTTATGAAGTTGTCTTGTGTTTAGGGAAAGTTTCTATCACATAATGAAACATTTTGTTAAAGTGTTCCTTGGGAAATAATGACACACACCTATCCCAAAAGCTCAACTCACTGCTTGATGGATTTGATTGATAGGTAAACTATCAATCAGAGTTACTGGAAGATAAGGTTAATTTTTTTGGTAGTGCATATTGTACCACAGTTCAGGATTAAAGGTTTGTTTCTTCCCATCAATAAGAACATATTTTGAATATAATTCTTCTCTGGACAGTGTCACACGTACATTCCACATCGGTGTGGAAATTGCTGAAGGGTCCACAGGTACACAAATTCATTCTGGGACCTGGATTCTTAAAACAAATCTGTTGTAGTCTGTGGCAGAGTTGATGTGCACCATGGACAAACCAAGGCATATGTCTAGAACAATATGGCGTACATGGAAAGCTTCAGGACATACTAACTAGAGTATTCTGTATGTGCCTTTTATGGATAATTATCTGTAGTTCAAATTATTATTGAGATTTTTGAAGCCTATTTACAACTACAACTATTTACAATTAAAAATAATAAAATGCACTTAAGAGAGTCACCCATAAAAGACAGGTTACAGATGAAAGAACTGGCAATGCACTGGAAAAGGAAATTTGTCAAATGGACAAATAGTCTGCACTGAAGATTTGAAGAACATCCAGAGACCGGGGTGGGGGGAAGCAATGTTGGGAAATAGGGTTTTTCTAACTCTGTTCCATAGAATTCTAGAGTTCCATAAGAACTTGAGAGGGCTCTATGAGAGAGATCAAGAGCAAAAAAAATCATTGAATATAGTCTTTTTTCTATCATTAGAGCTTTGTCTCTTGCTCTTGGATTCATTATCAATCATCATTGTTCTGTATGGAACTTGGTAGGTTCCAAGTACTTCATTCTGATTGGCCGAAAAGGCTACTTACGGATTGGTTCGCGAGGAACCAATCCGGGAAACCGCCAAATGGCAGGAAGAATTAAATAACTGTCATTGGCCACAAGCCAGCAGGCTAGCCGCTATATAAAGGGCTGCCGCGGCTTGGGCTATGTTCTGTTTCTTTACCTAGCGGTTTGAAATAAAGAGTTGTTGTTTGGAACCCGGTCTCACATGCTTCTTTCTGGACAGAACAGTGGCGACGAGGGTGGGATCGTCGTAGAAGCAGAGACCGAAGCACATGGTGCTCTGAACCGAGCGAAAAGAGATGGATGGTAACAACGCACCGCCCGCACACTTCAATCCTGATGTAGAGGATTGGGAATCATATATCAATCGCTTTCTTATGTTCTTAGAAAGCAATGAGATGGAAGAAATCTCAGATCAAAGGAAGAGGGCTGTCTTCCTTACACACTGCGGACCGGCCATATTCAAAATGGCAAAGGGACTGGCAAAACACAGAGATGTCAAGCAGATGACCTGGTCCGACCTGAACCGAATGCTCCGAACACACTACGCACTGGTGGTATCCAATCTAATCAAAAGGCACGAATTTTACAAAAGGGACCAGAAGGAGGATGAAACCATAGCAGACTTTGTGGCAGCCTTGAGACACATTGGAGGAGCATGTGAGTTTCAAAACATGGATGAGGCTATGAGAGACCACGTAGTCCTCGGCCTGAAAGACTCTATCCTTCAGAGCAAACTACTCAACAGGCCGAACATAACTATGGCCGAGGCCATTGCTGAGGCAACCGCCGCCGAAGCAGCAAAAAAGTCAGCAGCCACCATGCACCAAATGAACGCAGTTCTAGACCTACTGACCCAAACCAGGGAGAAGAAGGCAGAGGGAGGAAAGAAACAGCCCACAGCGACAACCCACCATGAGGACGTTGAAACCCAGAGTGACACTGAAGATGACAAGAAAGATGTCCATAGACTCTATTCAGATAGAAAATGGCACGAAAAGAGGAAGAATCAGTGGGAATTTCAATGTGCGGGCTATGGAGGCAATCACTCGCGGTCTGAATGCAGGTTTCTCGATGCAATATGCCGGGCTTGTAATAAAAGGGGGCACATCGAAAAGGTCTGCTGCAACAAAAAGAGCTATAGTCCAAAAAGACGCAGCAGCACCCCACTCAGACACACACCCAATGACAGACAAGCTGGCAACCTATGGAACCGAAATAAAAGAACCAATGACAGAGAAGAAATGCATCACACAGTCACCATCGATAATGCCAGGGCAGAAAATGGAAAGAAGGTTCGGATAGAGGTGAGCATCAAGGAGAGACCCTGCGAGATGGAGGTCTACTCAGAGTTGTTCCTATCGATGGTATCCTGGAATACCATCTGGCGCCTAAGTCCGAACATCAAGCAGAAAGAACTAAAGAAACAAAAACTTGTGCTAAAAGACAGTCAGGGAAATCGAATCCCAGTAGTTGCCCTTGGACATTTTTTAGTTGAATTTAAACAACACACCAAAGTCTTGCCTCTGACTATCGTCGACCGCGACCACCCTAGTCTAGGAATCGAATGGTTTGCGCCTCTGGGAATCGGGATGACCGGGATCAACTGCATCTCTACCAACTGGGAGGTGAGCCGACTCCATGAATTCCAAGATGTATTCAACAGGACTCTAGGCAAGTACCAGGGGACCCCAATTTCATTTAGCCTAGATCTGAAAATAGCCCCCATTCATTTAAAGGCCAGACGCGTTTCATTCGTGCTTAAACCAAAAATTGACGAACAGCTGAATAAGTTAATAGTGGAAGGGGTTTTAGAACCAATCGACCACGCCAAGTGGGAAACCCCTATCATCACACCGGTAAAGCCAGGTGGGTCATGCACATCTGTGGGGACTACAAGGCAACCCTGAACCACGCACTCCAACAAAGCGCATACCCAGTGCCAGTAGTACAACATTTATTGCACTCGCTAGGGGGAGGAAAAATATTAGCAAAACTCGACCTAGCATAAGGTTATCAGCAGCTATCCTTTGATCCAATAACAGCAGAGGCACAAACGATAGTAACGCATAGAGGAGCATTCAAATGTAACCGCCTCCAATTCGGTGTTAGCGTTGCCTCAGGCGTTTTCCAAGGCCTCATGGAATGCCTACTGAACGGAATCAAAGGTGTCGTCCCATACTTCGACAATGTACTGGTCTCAGCAAAAAACGCCAGCCAGCTAGAGACCAGGTTAACAGACATCTTAACTCGCTTTAGAAAATCAGGCCTAAAAGTTAAGAATGAAAAATGTGAACTGGCCACTAACCAGGTCGAATTTTGGGGCTATTTAATAGATGAGCAAGGCATTCACCCAACCAAAAAAAATATGAAGGCTATCAAAGACACTAACAGACCAAAAAACAAAACCGATCTCCAGGCATTCCTAGGCCTCATAAATTTTTACAATGTGTACCTACCCCATAAGGCGACAATAGCAGAAGCCCTACATCGACTGCTAGATAAAAAAACCGCTTGGACATGGGGCCACCAGGAACAGAGAGCCTTCCAAGGTAATAAGGACCTATTAACATCAGACACCGTTCTTATCCAATTTAGCAATACCCTGCCTCTGATGGTCACCTGCGATGCTTCACCTTTTGGGGTCGGTGCCATCCTGAGTCACCAGCTTCCAGATGGCAGAGAGGCACCGGTCGCCTTTTACTCAAAAACACTCTCCAAGATGGAACACAATTACAGCCAACTTGATAGCGAAGCCCTGGCAATCGTCGCCGGGATCAAAAGATTCCATGAGTGCCTTTATGGTAGACCTTTTTCTAACATAACCAACCACAAGCCTCTCCTTGGAATCCTGGTGGGAAACAAGACAACCCTGAACATTCTGTCTCCTAGAATGATGAGGTGGTCTGAATTCCTCATTGCCTACTCCTCCACACTACTCCACAGACCTGGCAAAGCCATCTCGCACGCCGACACCGTGAGCTGTGAGCTGTTCCCTGTTGCCAGTCATAGAAGACGACCCTGCTCCAACTACCTCCACATTTCAACTTGAGACCTGCCTGGAGCTACCACTGACTTCAGCCGATATCATGAGAGCCACAGCCAAAGACCCTTTGACAGCGTGAATACTGAACTGGGTAGGTAAAAGCTGGCCGGAGGAAAATAAAAAAACGGAGACTTTTAAACCTTTCGGTACCAGACAAACTGAGCTGTCTATTGAAAAGGGCTGCATTTTATGGGGCGACAGGGTGGTAATCCCAAGCAGCCTGCAAGAAACCATCCTAGGCATGTTGCATGAGGATCACCCGGGCACAGTTAAGATGAAAGCCCTGGCCAGGAGTTATGTCTGGTGGCCAGGGCTGGACAAGGACATTGTCAGAAAGCGAGGCCTACCCCCCCCCCCACAGGCACCAATACGGGACTGGGAAACTCCCCAGGGTCCATGGTCTAGGGTGCACATTGGCTTTGCTGGGCCAACAAAGGGGAACACCTTTTTGATTGTGGTCGATGCATATTCGAACTGATTGGAAGTCATCCTCATGGCTTCCACAACCACCGAGGCTGTCATGAAACAACTCGACAAACTGTTTGCACTCATGGGCTACCAGATGTACTGGTTCGGACAAAGGGCCTCAGTTTACCACCTATGAACTTCGAATAATACCTGGCTGCCCAGGGTATCCATCATGCCTTAACTGTGCCGGCCCATCCAGCTGCGAATGGCAGGGCCAAATGCATGGTTAGGTATACTAAGGAGGGCCTAGAGAGAATGGACAAGGGGGACGTGCAGGACAAACTCAACCCACTCCTAACCTTGCAACATATTACCCCAGTAGCACTACAGATAAAAGCCCAGCTGAACTGTTAATGGGTAGGAAACTACAGCACTACCTGGACAGGTTACACCCCACCTACCCATGGGACAAGCCCCCCGACTCCTCAAGCAAATACCGTACCTTCAAAATCGGCGACCTAGTCTATGCCAAGAATCTTACCAGGGACCCTCTATGGCTGCCAGCCACCATCACACATGTCACAGGCCCCCGGTCCTACCAACTAGCGCTAGATGATGGGAGGGAATGGAAGCGGCACATAGACCAGCTTCGTTCCCGCAACCTCGAAAGAAAAACTGCTGCAGAACCAAAATTAATAAATTCCTATGAAAAAACAACCAAGAAGGGGGGGGAATTACAAATAAATAAAAAAGGGAGAGATGAACCTCCCATAACAAGACAACAAACTCTTCAAAACAACAATCCAACCAAACAAAAAGAGCATTCACAGTTAGATGAACCCCAAGAAAGAAGTCTGAGAGCAGGAGAGAGAAGTGAGGCCTTCCTGGAAGGTGGCAGCCAGGCCAGCTCAACCAACCCGGTCAAACCAGGAGGGAGCAGCGGAACCATCTCAATCGGCCCGAGAGACTCAGGCGGGAATGACATGGCTGACTCACCCTTCCAGGAGGTTCCATGGAGAAGGTCGAGAGAAGCAGCAATCCCGTCCAAACCACTTGAAGATCAAAACAAGACTGAGCCGTGCAGGTCAACTAGAACTACAAAAAGCCCCACCTACCTGCGCGACTACGTCACCCACGTTGGACTGAACTAAAGGGGGAGGGGTGTTCTGTGTGGAACTTGATAGGTTCCAAGTACTTCATTCTAAGTGGCTGAAAAGGCCACTTACAGATTGGTTCGCTAGGAAACCGCCAAACGGTGGGAAGAATTAAATAACTGTCATTGGCCACAACCTGGCAGGCTAGCCGCTATGTAAAGGGCTGCCGCAGCTTGGGCTATGTTCCGTTTCTTTACCTAGCGGTTTGAAATAAAGAACTGTTGTTTGGAACCTGGTCTCACGTGCTTCTTTCTGGATGGAACAATCATCACAAGCTATCAAATTCCATGGACTGAAAAAGTTTGAAAACTTGCTAAGGAATGCTTGAACTGAAGAATCACACCTTTCTTGCACATTGCTAAGACCCTAGTACACAGTTTACTAGTTCGGATATACTAGACTTCAACAATTCCTGAAATAAGAACTGACAGAGGTACAGTTGGATATGGAAAATATGCAGGTACCTGAGATTATATTACTAATATCTGATGAATAATGTAAAAGACACGAAACTTTCAAAGAGTTTGCTATGTTGTTTTACAAAGTGTTTTGATCGTGTAAACTACAATATATTCCAGACTAGCCTTAAAAGCAAAAGCATATGATGACCAGAAAGGAATATGATGGAATATGAAACAATTGGTTCAAAAGTGGAAAGAGACTACATCAAAATTGCATATTATTCCATCTATGGAAATTCTCAATCATCTAAAGCTACTTTTCAAAAGGCAACTAGACTTCTTTAAGAGAAAGTTGTCTTTCAAAATGAATATTATTCTCTTATTTACATGTAAGAAATCCCATACTAGAAGAAGAAAGCTCAGATAGCAAAGCTCATATCTAACTTACTGTGTGGTATGGGCCAGTGACTTTCCCATAGTCTCACTTGCTATATAGGGCCATGATGGCAAACCTATGGCACGCGTGCCACAGGTGGCACACAGAGACATTTGTGTGGGCACACAAGCCCCGGTCAAACTTACCTGCACTGTGCGTGCACACACCTCCCAGCTGATTTTTGGCCTGTTTGAGCCTGGTTTTCGCCATCCCAGAGGCTCGAGAAAAGCCTCTGCAGCCTCAGGAGGCCAAAAAACAGGCCTTCTGGAAATACCAGAAGTGCCGAAATGGGCCGGTTTTTAGCCTCCAGAGGCTTCAGACGCTTCCCTCAACCTCATGGGAGGGTGAAAACAGCCTCAAACAGGTCAAAAATCAGCTGGGCAATGAAGGCAAAGGGGCAGGGCAGGAGATATTGCATGCACATGCACAGGGGGTGGGCAGGGCACATTGCATTGTGGATGACGGCATGTGCACGTGCTTTTGGCACACCACAACAAAAAGGTTCTCCATCACTGATATAGGGTTTTTGTTTTATGGAAAAATGGAAGGAATAAAAGCTATATGTAATGGTTTAAGCTCTACTTTAACACTGCTGCTGCCATTTTCCTCAATCATGGGTTTTATGAGGGAGTCTTACGCATCAAACAGATCTACTATCTTGAATAAAATAGCTCCTCGTTCTTCAACAAATGAGCTGTGGTGGTCCAGTGGTTAGAATGCAGTATTGCAGACTACTTCTGCTGACTGCCAACTAACTGCAGTTCAGCAGTTTGATACTTACTGGCTCAAGGTTGACACAGCCTTCCAATCTTCCGAGGTCAGTAAAATGAGCACTCAGATTGTTGCGGGCAATATGCTGAATCTGTAAACCACCTAGAAAGGGCTGTAAAGCACTGTGAAGTGGTATATAAGTCTAAGTGCTATTGCTAAATAACTACTATTGGAATGAAGGATCCCATTTGAGAAACTTGACTAAGGGTTTATTTATGTATGCCCCAGTCTTAGGAAATTCTAGTTGAAAAAAATTTGAGGAAATTATTGACTTTTCCACTATATTAGTCTCTAGGTTTTGTTTTATTTTGGGGGGTACCTTTGAGTTGAGTTTTGCTTCCTGACAACCATCTGCTATTGTCTTGGCAAGGTTTTTCAGAAACAGTTTGCCATTGTCAGTTTCCCAGTGCTGAGAGAAAATACGAGCCTAATACGAGCCAGCTGTCTTCATACGTAAACTGGGATTAGAACTCATATTCATCTAATTTTTAGTTGATACACCAAACTGGCATGTGACCTTTTTCAGGATATCCTCTAGACATACATCTCTCTTTTTGTTCTTTTAATCTGTTTCAGTCAAGCTTGATACATGAAGAAATTGCTTACAATTATTCTTGCAGAGTAAAAAACAAAAAACTAAATGTAAAAATATGTTATTGAAAACATCCTTTATTAAATTATTGAATCAGATGTAATGAATGTCATGGAAATAAGAGGCTGACCACAGCAGTTCACAAGCTTAACTGATTAAATGAAAGACTTCTCATATTTCAATGTGCAATGGCATGAATTTGTCCAGCTGAAATCAATAAGACTTAAATGCACACAATTATACTGCATTAAAATCATACCCAATTTAGCTTGCCTGAACCCCAAACAATTGGGAGTTATGGTTAATATTGTTCTTTCATGGTTTTTTTAACTTCAATTTTAATTTCTTTAAGTTTAATTAATTTCTTTAAGTTTAATTAACCAGTAATTTGGTTCTCTTCTTTGTCATAGATCCTAATGTATGTAACATACACATGAATATATCTTTTGAAGCTAACCAATGGATTTTCACTTTGGACAAGCATTAGTGAGAATAGGCCTGCATAGATGAGACAATGAAGCTACTTTCTCTTTTGTATTTAAATCATAAAACTTTTTTTTTTTCTTGCTGAAAAATACCTTTCTAGAAAATTGTAAAATCAAATGCAGATTTGGAACCTTAACAGTTTTCAACCCCACTGTAAAAAGTTAGTACCCACCCCTCTCCTAGAAGAATGAAATACTTTGAGAAATATACAAAAGCCAGAATATTATATTACTCTGGATGGCAAATGGAGAAACATGCTCTTGGAAAACAGCCTCTGCCTTCTTTCAGAACCCATAGCAGATGTCAGCACTGAAGAAATAAAGACATAGATAGCTCTATTCATAAGCAAGATCCAAAAAAAAAGCCCAGTGGTGGAATATATATTTTTTTTTACTACCAGTTTTGTGGGCATGTCTTGGTGGCCATGGTATAGCTTGGTGGCCATGGCAGGGGAAGGATACTGTAGAATCTCCATTCCCACTCCATTCCTGGGGAAGGATACTGCAAAATCCCATTCCCTCCCCATCCCACTTACCTGCTTTCCAACTCAATTTTCCTGTTCAGGGTAACAAAAAAAAGACCCAGATGACCATCTGGAACTCAGGATGCAGAGAATAGATGGGGCAGGGACCAAGGTAGTATTTGCCAGTTTTTCGAACTACTCAAAATTTCCACTACCAGCTCTGTAGAACTGGTCAGAACCTGCTGAATACCATTTCTGGATCAGCCTTCAGCCACAATAGGAATTGCCCAACACAAGCCTTCATTGCATCAACCTCAGAAACTTCAACCACACTTAGCTCAAACAAACTCCTAGGATTTCTACAAGGCCTCATGGGAATCTGACAACAGCCAGTAGAATACATGTTCTTGCACAGGAACAGGAAGTTCAAGTGCAAAGCCCAAAAGAAGGTATAAATGTCCCCCACTCTCAACTCCATGTGGTGAACTGCACCAGAACCATGTGCATGATGGTTCTGTTCATCATTAAACCATCTTTCTGATCAGCCTCCATGTTTCCAGTGTCTTTCTCCTACCTTGGAACTGAACCAGATAGATATTTCTTCCAACACCTTCCTATATATTTGCATGAAATAAATGACTATGTCACATATGTCTGTAATTTAGGTAATAATCATGAGCTATTAACATGTGCCAATATTTTTAATGGGGATTTGTTGATGTATAGATATGTACTGAGGCTTATTTTATAGCAGCAAATAATACTATAAAATGTAAAATAAAAAATATTGGAGTGTGTTAATGAGATTTTCTCACTAGATTGGATTTATTTCTAGAGATTGCTACTAACAATTATGGTTGGATATTTTAGCAAATATAGTTCCAATTCATGAAAGTGAATGGTTCCCTGAAAGACACCAAGATGTGACAGGGTGTTAAATATTTTATCCATAAGTGTGTTTCAGAGGTGGTATTCAGCAGATTCTTACCAGTTCTGGAGAACCGATAGCGGAAATTTTGAGTCATTCAGACAACCAACAAATACCACTTCTGACTGGCCCTGCCCCCATCTATTCTCTGCCTCCCAAGTCCCAACTGATTGGCTGGGTCTTTTTTTGTTGTTGTTGTTGCTCTGCACAGGACAACAGAGCTGGAAAGCAGGTTAGTGGGGTGGAGAGGGAATGGGATTTTGCAGTAACCTTCCCCTGGAGTGAGGTGGGAATGGAGATATTGCAGTATCCTTCCCCTGCCATGCCCATCAAGCCACATCCACCAAGCCACACCCAGAGAACTGGTAGTAAAAATTTTTGAATCACACCACTGTGTTTACTCATAAAGGTAAATGTTTCCCCTGTTCAGTCATGACCGACTCTTGGGGAGTATTCTCATCTCCATTTCTTAGCCAAGGGAAACAGTATTGTCCAAAGATATTTCTGTCATTATGTGACCAACATAATTATATATTGAGGCACGCAGAATGCTGTCACCTTCCCATGCCTATTTATTTACTTACATTTTCATGCTTTTAAACTGCGAGGTAGGCAAGAGCTGGGACAAGTAATGGGAGCTCACTCCATCATCCGGTCCTCAGGTCTTGAACCTGGGCTTTCCAACTGATGAGCTCAGCATCTTTAACTGCTGAACCATCATGACCTCTTAGGTTTACTCATATCACTGTGCTATAATTTATTTTATGTTAAGCGTGCTGATCAAGCAAAAAGAAAACAGAAAAGAGTGAAGTCTTAATTAAAACAAATGAACTACACTGTAGTTTGGTGCAAATCAGAATTTGCAATGTGAGAACAGGGAGACAAATGGGAAAAGCATTTAAATCAACTAAATGTTTCTGATCTAGGAACTGAGATGAAAGAGTATGCATGAATTTTCAAAGTTTTCTATTTCTGTTTTTTCCACTCTTCCTTTGAATTATTGGTTACCTCTATCATCTATGAAACTAAGAGTGATGGTAGGTAGTAGTAGGTAGACTACTGATTAAGATAGTACATTTGTATGAGAAAGAATGTGCTAGAGCAGGGGTAGGGAAACTTAGCTCTTTTATCTCTTATGGACTTCAACTCCCAGAATTCCTGAGTGAGCCATAAAAGGTTCCCCATCCCTTGCCTACTGGTTTCTCAGTTGTGGGGAAAATCAATTTTTGACTAGAATGGGACATATTCTTTATATGTCCTACATTTGTATGTTAAACAGTCCCATTCCAGTCAAAAGTTGATTTCCCGCACAACTGAAACACCAGTAGGCCAAGGATGGGGAAACGTTTATGGATCACTCAGGAATTCTGGGAGTTGAAGTCCATAAGTGATAAAAGAGCCAAGTTTCCCTACCCCTGTGTCAGAGCAACGGTCCAGAATAAGAAACCCATGTACACCTGTAAATCAGTCAGTCTCAGTACCAAGGGACCTATCATTTAAATCAGAATAGGCATTTAAGAATAGGTATTTAGAAATGGAAATTTTAAGAATAGGTATTTAGAAGTGGAAGACAAAGAAAAATCATAGCATTATTTGAGATAAGCAGAGGACTATTAAACAACAGAAAGTATTTTTACATTAGGTATGAACCTCTTCTCCTACAAATCAACCTACTTCTTATCCATGCCAGGCTATTTTTTAGTCTATCTCAATTTTACCCAAGTCTACTCATAAATGCACAATGTGCTGTTTTCTCATTGATTTGGATTTAGTTAAAAATAATAATATGCATTTCAATGGTCCTTACAAATCATGTTTTTTTCTAAATTTATCCTCGATGTACTTCATCCTTGAATGTATTCCCTGCATGCACTGAAAAACATTTTGACCTGAAAATTGAATTTTAACATTGATAAAAATTCAAAATCAAATCTCAATTCCTGCTGGAGTTTATAAACACTCACCATGACACAGTTCCTGACATTCTCATCACACCTACATATCTGCAGCATGCCAGCTAATGTCTAAATTAAATGCATTTAAAATAATCAATTGCTTTAATTAATCTATTACTTAGCAAATCTAAAATTTAATTTGTAAATATCACCAAGCATACTGAACATTTCCCAAAAAATTAATTATAAATTATCTGAGAAAACATGAAAAAAAATAAAATTTTACATTCTGCCTTTAACAACAGTATTGGTATGTAAGAAACTATTCTTGATTTTTTTTTTACTACTTTCTTGCACTGCACTTTCAAATGAAAAGAAAATCTGGTGAATGGTTGGAGTCATTGTATCATTCTACAATAACTATCCCATTCTACAATAATTACCCCAGACATCTGCAGCCTTTCTGGTTTCCCATACTTGAATTTAAAGGTAAGAAATCCATGTGGAGATTTTTAAAGTTATGGAATTAGAACAGGAACACTTTTTGCTATATTACAAGAAACTCAAAAATACCTTTTTAAAATAAATAAATAAATAAATAAACATTACAGTGAGATAGAAGAAAATCATGTTTAAGGAAATCGGACAAAACATTTCAGAACAGAATGAGCAAATACTTAAATGTGGAATAATAAGTTCAAATATGATCAGAATTTCCTGGTTTAAAAATATGTCTACCAAAATTAGAATAGATTTAATCCATGAATTTCTTTATTTTATTCTGACCATTTTTTTTATCAGCCAGGAGAGAAATAGAATAAAATCATTTACATAAGAATGAGACTTCCCCCCTTTTTTTTAATTAAAAAGGATCTCTCCCATTTCCTACCTCCCCAAATGAAATTTAATTGCACTAATTGCTTCCAGACGTTCAGCCAGCACTGTATTCTAAATAAGCATCTGAAATGGGCTGTAATTAATAAAATAATTTTTAATTATGGGCAGGAAAGGTCCTTTTTTCTAATGGCTGAACTGATCTGTTATCTTTTTACTATTTTTGCAAGTGTCTTATCTATTGACTAGCATCTTATCAAAAATTAAATACTGCAATGGCAAAACATAAACAGGGTTAAAATTATGAGAGAAAAAAATATTCTTGGAGGAACATAACCTTCCTGCTCTCATTTTTAGAATTATGTTATTCATTGTTATTCATGTTATTCATTCAATTCTTGTTTAGATTTCAATTGGAATCTGCAGGACAAAAAAAGCTTTTAAATAATAACCTTGCTTGTTTCCACAATAAGTCTAGAAATCTCAACAAGCAAAGGAGTAGATATTTTCAGCTTTTAAAGGAAGAATGAATAAAACCTGAAGAACCTTCCACCTATTTTCAACTGAGGACTCTAGCAACATAACTCTATGTTGCTAGCATACAAACATGGTTTTATTTTAATCAATACAAAGCTTGCATTTATTTTAATGAAATGTCTTTGGGAATAAAAATTGTGCATTCAATTTACGTGAGTTTTACACATATACAGAATAAAGGCAAAGCTTCTCGGTTGCTAGAGATCAATTGCAACAATAACAGAACTGTTCCCAATTAGCAATCCAGGAAGCTATGATGATCCTGCGGAACACGTTAAGGCTTAGGGGGTATCATAAAATTGCAAAGATTTGGGCCTGGAAACCTTTTCTATAAAGTTTTTTCATATCTGTAGATAGATTTTTGACATCACCCTAAGAATCAAGGTAGGGAGAAGATCCACTTTTATTTCTCTTTAAATTGGACATTTCTTATCTTTAGTTGTGAAAGCTGAAAAAAATGGTTTGGAAATGGATAGGTGTAATCATCCCATTGATCCTTTACAAACCCAGCTTATATATGGATCTTTAGTAAACTGTTAAAGTTTGGATATTTTGGCCACCTAATGAAAAGGAAAGACTCACTGGAGAAGAGCCTAATACTGGGAAAGACTGAGGGTAATAGAAGAATGGGACAACAGAGAATGAGGTGGCTGGATGGAGTCACTGAAACAGTAGGCCTGAGCTTAAATGGACTCCAGAACAGTGGTCACCAACCGGTGGGCTGTGACCCACTGGTGGTCCGTGAGAAAATTTTGGTGGTCCACAGAGAAATGTCATCCCTAGAGCACCCATCCCCCAAAGCAATTAATCCAGGCTGCAGGGAACACAAGGCTGTGCCTCCCACATAGCCCATGGGAACCCTCCCTGTCCACCCACTCTTTACCTGGCAGACTTGCCTGCTAAGTTGCTATTTTTCCTTTTTCAACTATCAGTTGTTCTGCTGTGTTGGGAGATTTAGACTAGCCAGAAAGCAGAAAACCATTCCTTAGGACTGAAGTTTCTATTTGTCAGGGCAGACTGAGGTAGCCGATGGCAGATAGATAGATCTCCGAATGAATCTGTGATTCTGTGAGCAGCTTTGCCTGATTTTGGGTAAAAGTTGCTCTTTTTTTATTAAAAATTCCATATTTACATAAATATTTATAATATTTACATACAAGCCATGCCCAGCCAGTCACATGAACACCAAGCCACACCCACAAATTAGGCCACACCCGCAGAACCGTTTGTTCAGAAATTTGAATCCCTCCCCTGCCTCTCTCTCTCTCTCTCTCTCTCTCTCTGTGTGTGTGTGTGTGTGGGAGAGAGAGAGAGAGAGCGAGGGAGGGAGAAATATTAGATCAGATCTCTCTCTCTCTCTCTCTCTCTCCCACCAATGTCAGCAAGGCACCATCAGTCAAAATTCATATTAGTGGTCCCCAGGATTTAAAATTATGAGTTTGGTGGTTCCTGAGGTCCAAAAGGTTGGCGATCCCTGCTCCAGAAGATGGTAGAGGACAGGAAGGCCTGGAGGAACATTGTCCATGGGATCGCGATGGGTCGGACATTATTTCACAACTAACAGCAACAACAAAAGTTTTGGACTGCATTTAAAAGTTCAGTGATAGATTTTTGCAATAGCTGTTATGTGAAATTGCCAGGGCTGAGCCAAGAAGATGATTGCAAGATGGCAAAGCAAGAACAGAAGAAGGAAGAAGGGGAATTCTTGGCAGCAAATGAAGTTGTGAAGGGTTCAAAAACAGATAAAACAACCCTTCAAAAACAACCCTTTTGAAGGGTTCAAAACAGATAAATTACTTCTTTGTAAAGTGTTTCTTTGTATTGTTTATTGAATGTCAATTAATAGTATTCATTTACTAAGCAGCTGGGTAGAGAGCCATTCAGAGAATGTAGCATTTCAACTATTTAATTTGTGATTTTATTGAATGTATTCTGTGGAACTTCTCTTGATTCCTGCTATTAATTTCTAAAGTACCTGCCAAGTCACTTTCAGTTTTACTTAGTTCAAAAATCCCAATCAAGGAGAAAAGTTTAAAGTGAGCATCTTTATTTAGCATAGCTCTGATCAATAGCAGTTGCTTTGCATTTGTAGTCATTACACCTGTCATCTGTCTTGATATGCTCATTAATTAATGAGAAAAAACTGTTGCATTATAGATATTTCCCCTGCTTTTCTGTTTCATCCTTCTTTATATAATCAGGCTGATACAAACTCATCTTTCACATCCACTAAATACATCTAGTATTCTTTTGAAGGTCCTTGATTATATTCAGTGTGGGTCTAACTCTGTCAGAAAAGGAATATTGCACTGAGACAGATAGGCAGATAGATAAAAACCCTCCTTCCAGATTAGTCATCTGAATTGATCATTAGCATTTACAGCATGATATTGTTCTTGGAGAAATGGAAAGAAATGGAATAAAGCCTTCTTCCCATGGAAAATTGGACTAAAAAGGCGGGGAATTGGCATCAGCCATTGTGAGCTACAAAAAAATGAATACTATCAAAAATGCTGACATTTTATGTAACTTTCTTTGCAAAAATGAACACATTTTGTATGTGCTTCCCAACACGACTTCTTTTCCAAGTATATTATTTTTAGTGACACATTTTAAAATCTAAATTAATTTTTGTAAATATTGTTAGGTTTCCATTTTTATATCAAGGGCTGCTCTAGGTGATGTAATCAGAGCTTTTCGTGGTTGTCCCACGAAAGGTGCTTTTTCAAGAGGCAACTGGACTTTCTTGTTTTTCTTTGAAGATGTTTCACTTCTCATCCAAGAAGCTTCTTCAGCTTTGATTGGATGGTGGGGAATGGAAGGATTTATGTTCCTTGCAGGCATCTGGGATGAAGAGCTTTTTAAATGAGAAGCTAAACATATTCAAAGAAAACAAGAAAGTCCAGCTGCTTCTGGGTGACTGAGTATCTCCATAGACACTTCCATGGATGGCTCTATTTTAATTTATGACTCATGGATGTTTTTCTTCAGTAGCTTACAGTGAGACAACAAAATCTTCCTGGAACTGAAGGGAGCTTCTTATTGCCATACACCTAAACATGTATCAAGACACAGTTTTTCTGTGCTCTCAGAGGCAACTGCTAGGAAAGTTTTTAGACATTTGCTGAATTTGGGACACTGATAGACAAAAAGACTGTAAATTTTCCTGTTAAAACCCTAATAAGGAAAGGTGGCTTCAGGAAACCTACACAGGCATTGTATGAATTCTGAAAATCTGAAAACCAAATCTTCATTGTTGTTCCCTGTTTCTTATGTATGTCTTCAACCTATAGTTTCTAGTTCCAAATATTTTCCTTTTATTTTCTGCCTCTGTTTTCTTCTTCGGTCTGTTGAACAAAAATCAGAAAATATCCTATGGCATATGAAATTCTAAGACACTTATTATGTCATAAATTTGCAGATAGCACATTTGTTAGAAATATATCCTATTTGAACAGTAGAAGAATATGTGTCTAGATAATTTAACTCTATCTGTATTTGTATCTGTGATAGATGATAGATAGATACTGGTAGATAGATACTGGTAGATAGATATTAGATAGATATAAGATAAATATATAGATGAAAGATGACAGATAGATATAAGATAGATAGATAGATAGATAGATAGATAGATAGATAGATAGATAGATAGATAGATAGATAGATGATAGATAGATAGATGACATACATATTAGATGATAGATAGATAGATAGATAGGATAGATAGATAGATAGATAGACAGACAGACAGACAGACAGACAGACAGACAGACAGACAGACAGACAGA
>BLBF01000017.1:6329306-6343002 GCA_015471245.1 Laticauda colubrina | reverse complement strand
CAGACAGACAGACAGACAGACAGACAGATTGCTCGATCTTCCTCGTACTGGATTATTTTCATTTTTTTCATATACTGTTTCATATTCTAACATACATATGATACATGTCAGAAATGAAATGTGGGGAGAAAGGGAAAAAGAAAGAGTATAGTGTAACAGGAGAAAAAGAAAAAAAAATGGTACCAACTTCCAACTTTCTTTAGCTGGGTAGAAAGTAACAACATTACAATCATATTTTTTTGCTTTTACACAACACTACACCCCCACTTTTGCCCTTCCTCTCTTCTTACCTTTCCATGTTTTTTCTTTTTATTTTATACTTCGATAAACTAATAAAGCAGTTAAATTGATAAAAAGAAATGAAATGTAGGAGGCATAGAAATATCCTATTTTTCATTATTTTTGATCTTATTTCTTGTTCTTCCCTATTCTCTGTAACGATGGTGATGCCTGTCTGTTCATCCATCTATCTATCTGTCCATTCTGTCTATCTCAGACACATCAGGATTATGGAGTATGAAAACTAATGTCCATGGTGTTGTTTCTTATTTTTTCTTTGATTTAGAAAAAGTTTTGTGTCTTCCTTGAGCTTTCCAGCCTTTTATAGTTAAGCACGGAGATGGTGCCTCGTTGTGAGTGATATTGAGTTGGCCAGCCAATGTCATGACCACCAAGCCACACCCACCAACTAAGCCACACCCACAGAACCGGTTATTAAAAAGTTTGACTCCTACCCCCGCATAAAAGTAATTAATGATTATATTCTTTTGGCAGAAAAAATGAGCTAGAATCTTATATTAACCAATTTGAAAATATCATAACAGTTTTTCTATACAGATTCAGGAATAGCATAAAATATGTAGTCTTAACCTATATTAAAGTGTCCAGAGTACAATTCATCTCTACACTTTTTTTAGCTGCACTGAAGAAGAAAGCTGTTCCTGTAAATAAGATAGGAAGAAAGGGAAATCATTCAATATCTGAAGTTGACAGCTTTTAGTCATACAAGAGTAATAGAATATGGTATGGAGTAAAGCAGGGAAAGAAAAATAATCTGCTGGAAAAAGAGAGTTATTTATTTTATAAAAGTCGGTTTCAGTAATATATTACAAAATGGGTACCAATTGGAAGAACAATTGTACATAAAGCACACACTTATTTTTGAATACTGTTTCTATTGAGGAAAAAATTATTATCTTACATGGTAGAAATTAATAAATGTGCCCCATGAAAGCCTCAACTATGAATATATTTGACATTAATCAAAAGGAGTTTGGCATTTCTCATGTGATTTTTGTGGCCTAACCATAATTTAAGCCACAAAACAAACAAAAAAAAACCCGTTAGGCATGAACAGACCACACTTTAGCATCCCATTTCTATACTTTCTTTTGGAATCCTTGTGAACAGGAAAGGAGATAGGTGCTAAATCAAGCCATTTGAATTGGATCTGAACGGCATCAAAAAACCATTTCAACTAATGTGACCTTTTGTATACATCAGTATCAATTCACTTGCAAAACAGTGCTTTCACCTATTATATTGTCAGGAAGTTGACAATATAAAGGAAACTGGTTTCTTAAGTTATTAAAAAGTTTGCACACAAAGGTGGGAAAACAGCCTATCAATTTTCATTTCTATCTATCCACCATTTTCTGCCTTCACATTTTTGCATCAGTTGTTTTGTGATTTCAATAAAAGTCTGCTCAATTGCTCACCCTCATTTTTTTGTGAATATTTTTCTGACACAAGCACTTTCTTTGCAGTGTTGTTCTAAATTTCCATTTTTGTTGGCATTGCCATCAAAGAATGTGTTTTGGCATATTCGTCTAACCCAAATCCAATCTTTTTTTGAGCCAGCAGGCACCACTGAAATGTTGAGATAGAGTTTTGGGCAACCTCACAAAAAGTCTTGCTGCGGATCTAGACTTTCCCCACATGGATGTGGTAGATAATGCCATCAGTCCAAAAGGAAAGATATTTTAGAATGTTACTTGCCATTTCATCTCTACAGACTTTTTCTTGCTTTCCTTTGTCTCTTTCTTAAGCAAATAATCATTAGGCTGCAATCACCCATGACTTTATCTTCCTAGAAAACTTGGAAGGTAATCATTTATGACCCAAAGGCATTCTTGGAAATAAAAAGAACATTAAGGGCTGATGCTAGTAAAATGTTGGCTTCCCCAAAAGTGTAATTAAATAGTGGTGGGGGATTTTTCCTTGTTGTTTTTAAGGAGAGAGAGAATAAAAATGAAGGTGGGACAAAAAAGGTTGACAGACACCAAAAGAGGTGTCTCTAGGAACATTTCCAAGCCTGGGGATCACAATAAAACCCCAACTTTTAGTGTATATTTTAACATGCATATTTATTGGGGATAAACCAGACATATCCCTTGAAGCCTAAATCACAAGACTACATCTGATTTACATTGGTTATGTCTTGTGTGTAAATTCATTGGCGAAGTCAGTGATGCTAGAAATGGTTTGTGGGACAGGAAGAATGGTCAAGCAAAGAACATGCTGGTTTGATAACATCAAAACTGATACAAAGATGAACATCCAACAACTGAAAGAAGCTGTGCTTGAGAGGGTAGCATGGAAAGCCTTTGCCTATAAAATCGCCAAGAGTCGGGCATGACCAAATAGCTAAAACAACAATTTAGTGGAGAACTATATTAGAACATTCAAGCAAAATACAATGAACTAACTCAATCTATAATGAGAACTGTATTTCTATTCAGTACTGTGAATCTGATAAATTTCTGTCGATCCCATATCTTATCCTTAGACAGGAAATGTTTCTAAACCTTTTGCTAGGGATCATCTTTGGGGGAGAAGCTCCAAGAAAACAATTTGCAATTATTCTTCTTTATTATTTTTATTATATCATAATAGGAAGCACCATTTACTTTTTCAGTTTTAAGCTCTGAAGTATTTGTGTACCCATGTAATGCTGGATGATTTATTATTACTCTTCCAGCAATTTGGCACTGTCATCTGGCATACTGAGTGTGTGATTTTGAGTCAGGTCCATTTTGCTTTAATGTACTCCAGAGACATTTAATCATAATGATAAAATGGATGCAAATTTGGCAGCTAAAAGATGGGTAAAAGACAATTACTGCATTATATACAGTAAATACATACTTCTGTTTTATAAGCTAAATTTACAGCTTCAGGCCACTGTACATTTTTCATATTAATATTTCATTATACAGGCATCTCTCGTTTTAATACTAAAAATGATAAACTTTGAATGGGGAATTGCCTTTGACTATATTTATGTGTATACTAAGCATTAGGGTTCTAATTCATAGCAGAGCCTAAACACCCAGCCTAACATTTAAAGCAAGACAAATGTTCCTAGATTACTCTGTCCTCCTTCAAATCCCTCTGTGAACCTTTGATATGTTGTCTGGGAGCTCTACAAATGCTGGAAATAGCAGATATTGCCATGGCAACTGTATCAAAGAGGGAGGGTTTAAAGCTATTATCACCTTCATGCAAAATAGGGCTTGGTCAGAAGGGAAAGCAAATATTTGATTCAGAAATTTAAATGGGCAGCAATTTCAAAGGAGAGTAAAATCAGACTATATGGTATTTAAACTCTGATTTACTTTGTAACATATGGCTTACGCTTGACTGGTCTAGATGCTGATGGTGAATACTGCTGATATTCTCCCTTAAGAATAAATTGTGATCACATGATTTGTTTTATAGATCTTACTATATTTTTATGTATTGTTATGTACTAGGTAGATGATACAAAAAGGCAAACCACTGGAAGTTTCAAATTCAGAGTCATAAGAATATCATCACCTGGAACTGCTAACTCTAAAGATTTGTTTCTTAGATAACAGTTGTCTATATGAAAATATTTTTTCCATCTCTGATAAAGTTGTTTTATAAGCAATGAACTATGTAAACCCAACCAAAGAATTATTTAAAAGAAAACCAGCTAACTTTTTATCCTTTCTTAATAGAAGGATATTCTATAATAAATAATTTTTCCTCAATTTTATGCCTCCATGATTCTTTGGGATCACAACTTTTCAGTCAGCATCACTATGCTATCTTGGAATTCTGGGAGTTATTCCATTATCTTGGGATGATGGTGTGGATAGGAATGCTGGTTTAAAGCATATTTGCCAAATGCAGGACATTCTTTTCAAAGCTCCATAAACATTCTTATAATTTAGAAAGGTTTATTATGTTAACAATGTCCTAGTACATTTAAAAATTATTTTCTGATATTTACTTCTCACTTTATATTCTTTCTGATGCCCCAAAATATCCTTCTCATGTGTTCCTCCTACTAGAAACATCTAAAACTCTCATTGATCTAAATTTCTGTAAGATACACAGCCTGCTCAGTTAACTTTACTCAACTTTCTATACAGTTTATCATTCTCACATTTCTCCTCTGAATCATGAATCTTAAAAATGTTTGAAAGCTGATAAAAATGTCTATTAAAAATAATGCCACATGATATATTATGCATATTGAGATATACTGGAATCCATTCATTCATTCATCAAATTTATATGGCTACCTATCTCAAAAGAAACTGTCTCTGAGGATGGTACAATAGAATTAAAAAGAATATGTAAAATAATTATTAAATATTTTCATAAGCACAGGGTTAAGATAGAACAGCAGATATTAATAACATTAGAGTCCCATAATGTCTCACTAGCACCTGAGATACCCAGACTCAAAATCATAACAAGCTTTGAGGGTCTTCTAAAAAATCAACAGTGAGATTAGAGTTAAGAAAAGGGGAAAATATTCCCTAAACCATGGTCCAAAGCAAAAAAAAAGGTTGATTTCCTATTACTACAGTTGTGGAGAGGAAGCCCATCAAATAATCTGGCTCTATGCTACATATGGCTTTAAAAGTGACAACCAATATCTCTAAATGCACCAAAAACAAGCTGCAGAGCAGAGGTGTAAAATGTGCTGTTTTAGAAAAAGACCTAACTGCCCATACCACTGCATTTTGCATCAGGGGAATTTTCCAGAAAGTCTTTAAGGGCAGCCCCACAGAGAAAACATTACAGTAGTATTTCAGGAGATGACTAGGGCATGAGTGGCCATGAGCAGAGTTCATCTAGGAATGAACGTAGCTGGCACACAGCAGGAAGTTGTGTAAAGATTTTTGTAATTATGACTGTCACCTGCTTTTTGAGCAGGAGTCACGAATCCAGGAAGACCTTCAGACTGTGTGCAGGATCTTTGGGGCAATGCAACAATCCAGCACCTAAGATGATATTATCCTAGAATTGACAAGAGTCTAAAACTCAAACAGTGTCCAGTTGAAGATTCATTTGAAGACTGTTCTTTTCCATTCAAATCTTGTTTTCCATCCAAAACTTCACAGGCCCCAGACAGTGGGCTAATAAAACTACAGCATGTCTTAATTTATCAGGGGCAAATGACCTATCATCAGTCTACAGATGCCACATCACATGGTGATGGATAAACCTCACAGTGGGAGGCCAAGGGCAGGATCTCTTCCTCCCTATCATTGTATATTTGAATCTACCCAGGCATACCACCCACCTCCAATTCTCTGAGTCAATCCATAAGGATACCATGGTTGATGATATAGAAAGCTGCAAGAAAGAGGTCAAGTAGGGCACGGATGAATATATAATTCCATCCTATGCTTGTCAGAAATCATCCAAAATAGCAACCAATGCTGTTTCCATCTTATACTAAGATCTTAGTAAAGGATCCAGATAAGATGCTCTGAAACTGCTTGCACAGCTACTTTTTCAACTATCTTCCTCAAATGTGAAGTTAGATATTAGACATTTTTATTGTTCTTATCAATAATTGTTAAGTCCAGGGTATTATGTGGCAGTGCTTGTCTATTTGAATTTTAAAGTTGAAGTATTTTAGCTTCTTCCTTTTATACTACATTCTATATTTTGTAGTCTCACCTACCGTACTTTATCATGCGGTTATTTGTAGCATCTTTTTGCAGCATTTAACCAGGGGTTCATTTTTTCTTCAGCTTCTTTGCAGAGCTGTTTTCCCAATTCTGAATTTGTATGCACTTGTTATGTATTAACACACACACACACACACACACGTGTGTGTGTGTGTGTGTCTGTGTGTGTGTGTCTGTGCATGTGCGCACAGTTCATGCATATACTTTAATTCCTAGGGACTAAATATGTAAGAAAGAGTAGGAAGAAAGTATTTCATAAATTCATAATCTTCAAATTCACTGACACATTTTTATGTTGATTATATATGTAAATCAGACAGTCTAAAATCAGCTACTGACACATTTATTTCTATGCCTTCAAGTGAATGTGTGGAATTGGTGATGTTTATGTACACATAAACCAGCTCATACTAATCCCAACATTAAGCAACATAGCTAATTTCTTCAAAGGAGTAAATAGTTATTTTAAATCTACAGCATATAGCACTTGAGTAAACAGCTGTTGAATAAAAGTCTCTCAACATTTTACAATGCTACATCCTTCATAGCTTCTTTAGAAATGACACTAATGAGACTTTTCAAAACACTTGACATGTTCTAGCAAACCCTGACAAGTTTCTGGGAAGAAAGCAATTAAGTATAATTTTGCTTTTTGATCTGCTAGAGATTTCAAGGGGAGTTTCATATATGATGATGATGGAAGTTGAAATCATCACATTGTCTACAGTGTGAAATAAAGTAGGAGTAAAATTCTTAAAGTGTTATAGAAAAAGTTCTAAAACCATATTGCAAAGCATTCCATATTACAGAAAAAAATAACTCTTTTTATGCTTCCAAAGTTAATACAGTTTGCTTTTTATTATTATATGTATATTACCTGTCCCCATAAAAGCTACAAAAAGAAACTAGTCAAGCCATTATTATACAAACAGCAAATAAATCAATTATCTCTGTGCATAATCTTGAAACTATGCTATATATTTCTTTTATATATTTTTAATATGTAACTTTTAGTACATATTATTTTTGATCTGGAGCTCCCTTCTCCATCACCACCTCCTCTATTCTGTCCCAAAGTACCAGAAAAACATTTTAAGAAGGATAATCTACTAAATACCTGTTTACATAATAACAGACCTTCAAACATTTTCATTAATCATGAACCTAAAGTACAAGATATTTCATGTCTTATGCTTTGTCAAAATATATCACCTGACCTTTCTTAAAAGCAATTTTAACATAGGGCTTAAGACCATGAATTGAACATTCTGTGAAAACTCTTGTCTCAGTTTATCAGTTCCTTACATGAACTTTAAAACACTGCAACATATTTTTTCTCAAAAGACTGTAATAATATTATCATACTTCCCAAGATTACCGCAGGCATTAGTGAACTAAGCATCTCTACGTGATCCAATTCTTTGCTTTCATACATAAATACCAAATATGCATGCTTCCAAGTATGAATGCAGGTTCTCTTTGCCATCATATTGATGGCTTGTCATTCTGGAAACCAAGGAAGGGTTGCCCAGTAAGAGTTCTCACAGCCCCAAACAGTTTTCTTCATTTCCTAAACTGACACATGACTGAAGAAGCTCATGGTTTTAGTTTCATACAAATCTAGAGTAATCAAAACATGCCAGTCAATTAACAACTTCCTTGTAAGGTAAGAGACTTAGCAACCATTCACTTTCAGAAATTTTTTTTCCTATCCTATGAACAAGTCGATTCATGGAAGTCAATGTTCCATGGTGTGAATGCTATTTGGATTAAAATATACAAAACTCTATATCAGTCCCCATATTAAAACATTAAAATAATATTAAAACAACAAGTTTAAGTAAGCCAGAGATAAACACTTTTAATGTTCATCTTTTAAGGTGCAATTAGATAGTGTTGGGGTAGAGAAGTTTGTGAATCTAGTTATTTGCACTTCTGTTATGAGAAGATCAACCCATAAAAGTTTCTTCTTAGGAAAAGCTGTGCAAAGACAATCCACAACTGGTCCTTTGAGACTGAAAAATGCAGGAAAAAAAAGGTGGTGTATTAACATGCTGTATGTTTTGTTCGGAAAACACACGAGGTAGACCGGGTTCCAACAACAAATACTTTATTCTTTAACTAGTCAGTAAATAGGAACACTTGGCTGAAGCTGAGGTCAGCCTTTTATACAGGCTGGCTTGCCTGCTTGTAGCCAATGGCAGTTGCTTAAATTTGCTGCCTTTTAGCAGCTCTTTGGATTGGTTCCTAGTGAACCAATCCAATGCTTAGTTTATTTGACCAATCAGGTTTGCAGATTTGGAGTCACCCACTTTACATATAGAACACCCCTCCCCTCTTAGTTCAGTCCTACGTGGTGATGTAGTCTCACAGGTAGGCGGGGCTTTTCCGGACTTGACTTGACTTGCGCGGTTCATTCTTAGTGAAGTCTTCGACCGGTTCGGATGGGGCTGCCGTGTCATGCGTCCTTCTCCCTGGAACCGTCTGGAAGGGTGAGTCAGCCATTTTACCGCCGCCTGAGTTTCTTAGGCTGGCGGTTTTGCCGCTCCCTCCCATTTCTTCCAGGCAGGTCGAGCTGGCCTGGCTGGCCCCTTCCGATGGGCTCTTCACGCAAGTCTCTCCAGACAGTGAGTCTTTTATTTGCTCTTTTTGATTATATGTTTCATTGGTTTTGGTTTTAAACAGTTCTTTATTTACTTCTCGCCTTTCCCCCCCCCCACCTTGGTTTGCAATTCGTCGGTTTTGTCGGTGAATGGTTGTAAGTCTGTGGTTCTCTCTATAATTCGGGATCGAAGCTGGTCTATGTGCCGCTTCCATTCCCTGCCATCCTCTATTATTAATCGGAAGGATTTGGGACCTGTGATTTGGGTAATCTGTCCTGGTAGCCATACCGGGTCCCTGGTGAAGTTTTTAGCGTATACTAAATCGCCTCTTTCGAATTGTCTAAGCCGTGTAGAGGAGTCAGGGGGGTTTTCTGGAGTAAAATTTGGGTGTAACCTATCAAGGTGTGATCTTAACTTTCGCCCCATAAGTAATTCTGCTGGGGTCTTGTTGGTTATGGTACTGGGCGTTATGTGCTGGAGTGTGAGCAAACGGTTTACTTTCTGTTGGACATCTCCGGCGTCCATTCTTTCTAAACCTTCTTTAGTAAACCGGACCATTCTCTCAGCCCTGCCGTTCGCAGCCAGGTGAGCCAGCGCGGTTAGGGCATGTCTTATACCTAGGGAGGCTAGGTATTGCTCAAATTGTATGCTGGTTAGCTGTGGCCCATTATCTGAGACAAGAACGTCCGGTATGCCATGGGTGGCAAAAAGGTTGTCCAGCTTTTTAATTACCATTTCTGTTGTCGTTGATGGCATAACTTTTACTTCAAGCCAATTCGAATAGGCATCAACGACAATCAGAAAGGTATGCCCCTTGGTAGGACCCGTGAAATCAATGTGTATTCTTGACCAAGGTCCCCGAGGGGTTTCCCAGTCCTTAATGGGTGCTTTTGGTGGGGACGGTCTAATTGCCTGGCATTTGTTGCATGAGCTTACCCAATACTCTATATCCTTATCAATACCCGGCCACCAAACATAACTTCTAGCAAGGCTTTTCATCTTAACCATTCCCGGGTGCTCTTCATGTAACAACCTAAGTACCTTGGGTTGTAATTTGGCAGGAATTACTACCCGATCACCCCACAACAAACACCCCTTTTGGATTGAAAGTTCAGTCTGTCTGGACCGGAAAGGTTTAAAGTTTTCAGTTTTTTGATTCTCCGGCCAGCCTTTACCTACCCAGCTAAGAACGCAGGCAGTCAATGAGTCTTTCGCGGTGGCTCTGGCGACATCATAAGCTGATATGGGTAGATCGAGGCAAGTCTCAATTTGTAGTGCTGTCATCGCTGGTGCCGGGTCTTCGTCGGGTGCTCTGCTCAAAGCGTCCGCATGGGAAATTTGTTTCCCTGGGCGATGTGTCAGAGTGTAGGAGTAAGCTGCTAGGAACTCTGACCATCTAGTCATTCTTGGGGACAGTATATTAGGTGTTGGCTTGTTTCCCGCCAAAATCCCCATCAGCGGTTTGTGGTCTGTTATGATTTGAAAAGTCTGCCCATATAAGTACTCGTGGAAGCGTTTTACTCCAGCAACAATTGCTAGAGCTTCCCTGTCCAATTGGCTGTAATTCCGCTCGGTTTTGGATAGAGTCCTAGAGTAATATGCGACGGGTGCTTCTCTGCCATCCGGTAGTTGGTGGCTTAGGATGGCACCTACTCCGAATGGGGAGGCGTCGCAGGTCACTCTTAAGGGCAGTGTGTTGCTAAATTGAATGAGAACGTTTGAGGATGTTAGCAAGCTTTTAATATTTTGGAAGGGTTTTTTTTCTTTGTAACCCCAAGTCCAAGTTGCCTTCTTGTCTAAAAGACGGTGTAACAGTTCTGCTATAGTGGCCTTGTTTGGCAGGAACTCATTATACAAATTAATTAGTCCTAGAAATGCTTGTCGTTCAGTTTTATTTTTTGGTTCAGGTGCATCTTTGATTGCTTTAACTTTTTTGTCTGTAGGGTGGATACCCTCTCCATCTATTGAGTAGCCCAGGAATTCGACGCTATTCTTAATTAAACAGCACTTTTCTCTTTTTACCTTGAGGCCAGATTCCCTAAACTTAGTTAATACTTCTTTGAGTTTTTTCCTTAATTGAGTTTCATCACTGGCCGAGATTAGGACATCGTCAAAATAGGGAACAACTCCTTGTATGCCATTTAGGAGGCGTTCCATCAGACTCTGGAAAACGCCAGGGGCCACGCTTACTCCAAATTGGAGCCGGTGACATTTGAATTCGCCCTTATGGGTGACTATAGTCTGTGCTTCTGCTGTTTCTGGGTTCACTGGGAGTTGTTGATAGGCTTGTGCCAAGTCGAGTTTAGCAAAAACTTTGCCCTTTCCCAGGGAGTGGAGCAAATGCTGGACTACAGGCACCGGGTATGCGCTTGGTTGTAATGCATGGTTCAGGGTAGCCTTATAGTCACCACAGATTCTAATGGACCCATCAGGTTTTATGGGTGTGACTATAGGCGTTTCCCACTTGGCATGGTCCACAGATTCTAACACCCCTTGGGCTATTAATTTGTCCAGCTGTTCCTCTATTTTTGCCTTTAGTGCAAAAGGAACTCGCCTGGCTTTTATTCTTTGTGGGGCTATTTGGGGGTTTAGATTGAAAGAAATGGGATTTCCCCGATACTTGCCAAGGGAGCCGTCAAAAACATCCTGGAATTCTCGGATGAGGTCGTCTTCTCAGCCGGTCATCCCGATACCCAATGGCGCGAACCATTCGATGCCCAGGAGGCTTGGTCTGTCTTGGTCGACTATGGTCAGCGGTAGCACCTTGACGTGATGTTTGTAGGCGACTCGGAATTGTCCCATGCCTACCACAGGGATTTGGTTTCCCTGATAGTCCTTGAGGGTTAGGTGCTGCTTCTTCAATTCTTTGGGTTTGATACCTGGGACTAGCTGTCTTATTGTGTCCCATGATACCATGGAGAGGAAGGACCCTGAGTACACTTCCATCTTGCAGTGTTTTCCTTTGATTTTTACGTTGACTTTAATTTTCTTCCCACTTTCCGTCTGAGCACTCTTTATAATGACAGTTTGATGTGTATTGGCTCGCTTCTCTTGTTGCCACTTTCTCTCGGCTCGTTTAGGCTCAGCTCGTGTTGGGGAATTTCTGCGTTTCGTTGGGCTGTAGCATTTTTTGTTCCTGCAGACTTTCTCGATGTGCCCTCGTTTCTTGCAATGCCGACAGATGGCATCGAGAAATCTGCATTCGGCTCGGGGATGGTTTCCTCCGCAGCCAGCGCATTCCCGCCAATTTCTTCTTTCGTGCTCTTTTCTGTTCGTGAGCAAACGGTGGACCTCGTCGTCTTCTTCGCTCAATTCAATTGTTTCGCCCGACTCTTCGTAGTGGGTTGTGGTGGCAGGCTGCTTTCTGTCTTTGGTTGGTGTTTCTTCGCTGTGTGTGTTCATCTTTTTCATGGCTATGGCAGATTTTTTCACGGCTTCAGTGGCTGTGGCTTCCGCGATGGCTTTGGTAATGGTAATGTTGGGCTTGTTGAGTAATTTACTCTGTGTGGTCGAGTCTCTCAGGCCCAACACCACGCAATCCCTCATTGCTTCGTCAATGTTCAAAAATTCACACTCACCCCCTAATTGTCTGAGGGCAGCAATGAAATCGGCGACGGTCTCTCCCTTTCTCTGGTCTCTGCGGTAAAATTCGTGTCGCTTTATTAAGTTTGACACCATCGGAGCGTAGTGTGCTTTGAGGACTCTTTGCAATTCTGTCCATGTTAGTTGTTTAACATCTCGGGGCTTCGCAAGGGCCTTTGCCATCTTGAAAACTGTTGGCCCGCAGTGCGTCAAGAATATAGCTCTCTTGCGTTGCTCTGAAATGTCTTCCATTTCATTGCTCTCCAAATACATTTGGAAGCAATCAGCATAGGAATCCCAATCCTCTTCGTTGGGATTGAAAGGTGCGGGCGGTGCGTTGTTTCCAGACATCTTGGTTGTCATCTGGACTTCACCGCGTGCAGGTTTTTCCGTTCAGGACGATCCCATCCTCGTCGCCAGTGTTTTGTTCGGAAAACACACGAGGTAGACCGGGTTCCAACAACAAATACTTTCTTCTTTAACTAGTCAGTAAATAGGAACACTTGGCTGAAGCTGAGGCCAGCCTTTTATACAGGCTGGCTTGCCTGCTTGTAGCCAATGGCAGTTGCTTAAATTTGCCGCTTTTTAGCAGCTCTTTGGATTGGTTCCTAGTGAACCAATCCAATGCTTAGTTTATTTGACCAATCAGGTTTGCAGATTTGGAGTCACCCACTTTACATTATAGAACACTGTAGTTTGAAATATTCTTCCCAACATGTTGTCCCCACCTCTGGTTTTTCCTACTAGTATGGTTCCTTTACTTGTTTTTTTCCCTGCTCCTTAATCAAGGGCAGAGATTTACCTGACACTGGATCTCTATGTGAGGTCTCCATTCTCTTCAATGGAGCTTACTCCTTATTAAAAGAGTTGGATTTTGTAAGGTTTTAATCTTGAGCGTGAATGTAGTTCTTCTACTGAAATCAATAATGTTCTTAATTCACGTTACAAGGCATAAATGCATATGTACATGCAGATATGTATTTGGATAACCATTTGTCTGAAGTGGTGTAGGGTTTCCTGCCTAGGCAGGGGGTTGGACTAGAAGACTGCCAAGGTCCCTTTCAACTCTATTATTCTATTCTACATACACAACAAATGAATATTATAGGAGAGATGGAGAATTTGCATGGCAATCAGACTGGAATTTTATAAAGCACCAGGGAATGGAAAATTACTCTTCATAAAGTGCTGCCACTCCCTGTAAATATACCAGGCTTCAAAAATTTTAATCATCCTAAAAGAGTTCCCTTAGACCTCACATTTCTATAAAGCAAAGGCAACCACCATTTTCCCCACATTAAATTCCTTCTTTTTAAAATGGAAATAATATTGAATTATAGCTTCATTGTAAAATAGGAACATAGCAAAGGGGAAATATTAAATATGTATGCACATAACCCCCCTCTCCCAATATGTAGTAGAATATCATTCATCTATCTGTCTGTCTGTCTGTCTGTCTGTCTATCTGTCTGTCTGTCTGTCTGTCTGTCTATCTATCTATCTATCTATCTATCTATCTATCTATCTATCTATCTATCTATCTATCTATCTATC
>BLBF01000017.1:6311792-6327047 GCA_015471245.1 Laticauda colubrina | reverse complement strand
TCTTTCTTTCTTTCTTTCTTTCTTTCTTTCTTTCTTTCTTTCTTTCTCCCTCTCTCACTCCTCTCCCACTCTCTCCCTCTCTCTCTCCCTCTCTCTTCTCCCTCCCTCCCTCTTTCTCCCCCATTTTCGTACTGATGAATGACAGAGGGTAGATCTTTCACACAAGTATTTGCCTTCATTTACTAGAATGTCACTTTGTAACTAATCATTTCACTTTAATGACACTGATTTTAACTGATTTTGGCCTTTCTAAAGCTACTGTTGAAGTTAGTGGTTTTCCATTACAGAGAAAAAAGAACCACAAAGACAGATAAGAAAAGAATGAGGAGAAACAGATACAAAATGTACAATTAGCAGATGAGAAATTGGACTATTCTTTATTAGGAAAATTAAGCTGGAGATTAAGCTGGGCATGCACAAAATAATTGTTCATACATGACAAGGGTGCCACATCCCTAGCTTTTACCTTGTGTGTCTGTTTTGTCTTGTAAAAAAAAGAAATTGCCCCTATAATATATGTGTATACAATACATTTCTAGCTGATTTTCTCTAGTAGCTAAAAGCAGGATATAAATGGATCTTCTTACAAAGAGTACAAAGAGTAATCGATCCACCACATTTTCTCTCACAGGGTGAGCAAGTGCCTCTAAAGGAAAAATCTCAGTTGTCAGTATCCAGCACTTGGGGAGATTGTTCTCTTGAGGTAGGTGGCCTAAGAGAGAGCTGCTGGTAAACTTAGAACTCATTTTTTTTATTTTGTAAATAGCAGAAAAAGTAAAGTAAAATCTATTACAGATTCTGATATTCTTTTCACTCAATCATTGTAAAGTCTTCAAGAACCACACTTTGTCCGAGCGAAATGCAAAGATGTATAGGAACTGGCTATTTAGCTCCCAATGAATATAACAGCCATAATCACCTTTAGCAAAAGAACTCATTTGAAAAGCTTTCATAGAAAGGAATCAAAACTATGTACAATATTAGAGATTAGAAGGTGAAGCAAGAAGCTTATGAAATTTGGTGTATATACTAGGAAGACAAGCTGAAGCATAAGGCAATTTTTAACAAAGCAAAAAGAAAAGTCATTCAAAAAAAAATATCAAAAATTGGTATTACATATTCATTCAAGGGTTTTGTTTTTTGTCTTTTTCAGAAAACATGAGGACATAATCTGAAACAAGGTTAAGGCCCAATGGATGACAGGTCAGATTTCTACACAGACATGTACAAACAGGCAGGAAGGAACATATACACGCAAAGGCAAAATTTTAAATTAGCCTGACAAGAAAATAACATTAGAAGCAGAAAATGACAAGTATGTGCCGGGGATACAAAACTGGTAATTGGCTCTTTCTGTCCAAACAGCAGACAAGTGTTGGGCTCTCTCTCCACAAACAACTACACAAACAATTGTTTCTGTCACCTCTGGATTCTTGTTTTTAGTTCTACAATATTACATTGTTGTTTTGTAACACTTCTTTAAACCAGAAGATGAGATTGGGAAGTTTTGTGTCATGACTTGCATAATGAATGTTAGGGATAACATTGTTTACCCTAACTGGTTTAGGTGAAATAATAACTATGAATCATAGTTAGTGTATGTTAGAGTGTATGCAGCTTTAACTGTGAAATAGCAATTAAAGGAGTGGTTAAGAAAACAATATAAAAGTAGCAAGATTACGGCTTGCTCTCTCTCTCTCTGGCTTTGATGATCCCTGATTACTGCTTGGAATCAAGACTGCATAGCTCGAACGGGAGAGACAACAAAGGACTGATCTGTAAATGAACTGACATAGGATATTCTACATGGACTTTGCTAACTGAATATCCCTGAACGGACTGACTACATGGTAAATGACTATTGGACTGATATTTGACTATGCCATAAACTTATACTGGAATAAACTATATTCTTGATAGCACAAGCGTATCTGTTATTTTTACTGTATGTTAATAAACATACAAGCTTAGCTCACTCATTTATCTGTGTGCCTATCTGACTAACGCTGCACATTCTGTTTAGCTTGTCTACCTAACACTGGTTGGGGAACCCAGGCTTAACAATGTAGATCTTTATAAATTATTCTTATGGGTAATGTTATCAAGAAAAGTTAATTATTTTTATATCACAAGTTAGGTTGGATATATTTACAGCAGGATATTTACTCTCCTGCTGTAATCAGAGGGATTTAGAAGTATTTAGCAGATTTATATTTGAAAGGAAGTGTTACTATCTTTCCAAAAAGAGACTTGCAATTTTATGAAATTTGCAAAGCATAAGCAATACATTTCCACTTTGAATTCCTATAAATTAAGATTTTGTTTGCATTCAAACTGAGGTTTTCCTGGAACCTTAAAATACCCTACAAACATGGGCATAAGCACTTTAATTCAATCTTCTAAAAGATCAGAGGGAATTCTGTCTAGAAGGCTAAGACACATCAAACAAAAATAAGCCAACATATATAAATAAACACCAAAAAAAAATTAGCTAACCATTTACATTGGGACTTTACAGATCCCCTTAACTGTAAAGAAGAAGAGAGAAAGAGACTGCACTACTAATGGCCCAGATATGTTTCCTTCTTTGAATAACACAAAACTGAATATATAAGAATGTTCTTTTTTAAAAAAAACATTATTTGGGTTTTCACAAAAACAAAATACAAATAAAACATCTTTTTTTGAAAATAGCATGGTCCCAGGTTATCACTTCTTCATACAGACACAAACTCAATTTCATCCTCATTTTAATTTTCTATTCAATATCTTATTACTCTTTTATATTTTCTACATAGTTTTTCCCCTCTTTTAATTTTTCAGCTTTATTTTAATTGTCTGATCTCAATTCAAATCATTATATTTATACTTTTGCTGTCCTGTTGCAATTTTATATTATCTTTTCTCATTAAACAAATTTTCCCCTGTAGTTAGTCATTGGAGTATGACACCTCGTGGGATAATATTGAAGGAAGCTGAACAGCACACATGTAAGTACCCGTGAAAACTTAAAACACACACACACACACACGTGTGTGCGTGTGCGTGTGTGTGTGTGTTTTCTGATGTTTTCGCGGGTATTTGTATGTGGATCTTTGGTTATTCAGGTTTTCTCCCACGTAAAATTGGAAGTATCTAGGCAACGTTTCGATGAAGGCTCATTCATCATTTTCAGGCTTGTTTCTTCGGCTCTGTACTTCTCAGAGTAATGTGAGCTTGCAGCTGCTTCTTCCTTTTAACCTGTTCTTCCTGTTAAAAGGAAGAAGCAGCTGCAAGCTCACATTACTTTGAGAAGTACAGAGCCGAAGAAACAAGCCTGAAGATGATGAATGAGACTTCATCGAAACGTTGCCTAGATACTTCCAATTTTATGCGGGAGAAAACCCGAATAACCAAAGATGGATAGATAGATAGATAGATAGATAGATAGATAGATAGATAGATAGACAGACAGACAGACAGACAGACAGACAGACAGACAGACAGATAGATAGATATGCTGTTCAGCTTGCTTCGGGTATTATCCCATGTTATTGTAGTGCTTTTAAAGTTGTAGCAACGTTTCAGCAGAATCTCATCTGCCATCATCAGGCTTCTGTATTGTGTTCGTCTGTGAGTCAGACTTTTACAGCCATTTCAGTTTTAAATTTGGGGCTAGCCTACTGCTGTGCCAGAATGTTTTTTTCTTCATCCTGATTGGTTGGGAGTCTTGGTCTGTGTTTATTGGTCTTGGAGTTTGATGTGTTCTGCTTGACTGGTGTTTCTAATATCTTCTGTCTGTTTTGTGGCTTTTTTTTTTTTGTCTTGATTGGCTGGCAGCATTGTGTTCCTGTATTGGAGGCTTTTAGCACAGCTTATAGCTTTATTTTATCCATCATTTTAAGGCCCTGTCACACTGCCCAACGGATGCAAAACATTTGTAAAAAGGACACAGCGGATGAGAAAAATGTTCCATCCGTTGTTATCCACTCTCAAATGGGGCAAAAATTTGCATAAACAGAGCGGATAACACGGAAAGGAATGGATGGGGGGAGGACACAGAGTGGATGGAAAGCGGATGCGGAACAGAAGCATCCTTTTGCATCCTCTAGGCATCCTCTAGACATCCTTAATATCCAAGATAAGTCCCCTCTGTGAACATTTTTTCCATTTTAAATGCTTTCTTTGCATGCTGCATCCACTTTCATCCTTTCTCTGTCCGTGCTACTAATACTGCGCATCCGTTCCGCGTCCGTTCCGCTTCCTCCCTGCATCCATTTACCGCTGGAGCAGATTCGAGTTGCACGGATGCTCAGCGGATGCCTAGTGGATATAGCGGATGCGTAACAGATAACAATGGATGCAGAACGGATGTCCCTCGTATGCCTAGCGGATGCAGAATGGACGCGTTTGATACATTTTCCACTCAAAAGTTTTGAGCAGCTCAAAACCTTTTGAGCGGATGAAATGTCAATAGATGGATGCTGGACGGATAGAGAGGAAGCAAAACAGAGGCAGTGAGTACAGAACGGAAGCATCACGTTAACCAATGGACGGTAAGTGTTTTTCTCCATTTTACATCCTCTTTCCATCCATTGCTGCAGTGTGACAGGGGCTTTAATCATATTTTCTAAAATTATTTCAATTTGTAATATAACAATGCTATCTTATGTACCTTTGCAGAATCCCTTTTACAATTAAATTTTCACCCATTATCTCGAAACAGGCTTATGGTTTCAATCCTTTTATCTTTTCCCTTTTTCTCTATATCTTGTTTCTGTCTTTTACAACTTCTGTTCCTTACCTTCTTCCCCCTCTTCTTCTCCCTCCCCTTTTTACCCCCTCGTCTCTCTATTTGTAATTCTCTCATCTGTAATCCCATCTTCTGTTGCTTTTTAATATTATTCTTATCTTTCAACTCTTCTTCTTTTTGGGTTTTATTCTAGTCTTAAACCTTTCACTCTCTTTCCCCCCTTTTCTTTTTCCCCCCTACTTAAAATTATTTGATAATTAAAGATGACTTCTTCTTTGTTCTGCAAACGTTTCTTGTTGTTTCTCATAGTTCCAGATCTCCATATCTAAGAATTGAAATATGAAGCCAAAAGAACCTCTCCTTTCTTGTGCATCTTCTTTCCATTTTTTAAGTTCCATTTTCAGTTCTTCTAAGAATGATGCCATTTTAAACACTTTTAAACAATCACCCGATTAGTTTTAGTCATTTAGATGCAAAAACCAAAAGTCACCAAGTAATCCAAATAATCCAAGGCTGTTTCTTCTTGCTTCCTTTTTCCACTTTCTCTTCCCGGGGTTCTATTATTTTGTTGCCAAGTTTCAGTTAGGATGTATCTTTGAAGAATCTTGTTAAAATTTTCACTGTAAGTTCCTTTTAGTTACAGTTCCATTCCTTAGTTCCAGGCAGTCTCCTCCATTTTTCCAGATCCTACCCTTTAATTCTTTTTTTTCTCCTTTCCTGCTTTTAAAAACTTTGAAATGTTTATTATCCCTTTGACGTTTATTTTCAGCTTAAATGCCTATTAATGTCAAAGTGGATATTTTTTTTCAATTTCTTGCTTAAATCTCTTAGCTGTCACGATATGAAAGGGAAGGAAAAAAAACCTAATCCTTTCCCTTTTTTCTCTCCGCTGCTTCAAAATCTTCTTTGGGAACAATGGTATTTAATTTAAATTCCAGGGTACCTTACGTTATTGCTTTTTCAGTTTAACCCAGTCAACCAAAATGTTCTCTTCTTATCTTCCCCCTGCACATTCTTTTCTGGTTCAGTTCTTCTTTGAGATGGCCATTTCTGACCACCACGGCAACCGCCTTTGGGAAAGGGAGTAATGGCCCTCTGGGGAAGAGAGATGCAGCTCTCCTCAATTCTGCTGGCAGTCTCCCCCCTCTTCACCACCTCTAAGGGGCGGCTTAGCCCTAAAACCAGCCCACTCGGGGTGCTCAGGCAGCGAGCACAAACTGAAACCGCGCATGATTGTGGATTTTGGTCTGTCACTGAAGAGACTCAAACCAGAAGTCCATAAGGATGTTCTTGTAGCTGCTGATATAGTATGTAAATTAAGGACTTTTTTGTTTTTGCTCAGAACTCTTTGCCTTGCTGTCTATGCTCCTCTTCCTTTGATCTCCATTTGACTTACTTCTTCCTAATTTTACCTGTTTTCTTCATGAAACCCAACTTTAATTCTGGACCAATCAGAACTTATCAAATAACAATAGCCACAACACTTAAGCAGTTTACAGAACCAGCATATTAGCCCCAACAATCTGAGTCCTCATTTTACCAACCTCAGAAATATGGAAGTCTGAATCAACCTTGACCTTGTCAGGATTGAACTCCTGGCAGTGAGCAGACTCAGCCTGCATTCTAACTATTGCGCCACCATAGCTGTCCTCCTGACCCTGAAAACCTCAGCAGAGATAAAGGCAATACAATTTTATAATTTTCCTTCAAAATAAAATTCACCTATTATTAAGTCAATAAATAAAAATAATAAAAGCAAAATTCTTCAGCTAAATTAGGAATTTCTGAAATCAGAAAGAATAATACTGATATAAAAGATAGGAACAAAAAGAAAAGTGGACCTCTAGACAATGAGCAAAAACAAAGGTTATGATTTGAAAAATTGTCCATCCTCTCTCATCTTACACCCTTTTCTAGACTATTCCCCTCCCAAGTTGCACCTTTTCCTCCAGTGAGATTTGGACTGAGAAGGAAACTTGTTTGGGTAATAGTTCTTTCATATTGATTCCAAATTGGGGACCCGATTTTAAAGCCCAGTTAAAATCTATTTTTTGCCATTATATTTTCCTTTATTTTTCAGATTAGATGACTAAACTGAAAACTTTATGATAAAAACATATGCCCCTATTTGGTTTTGAAAGCAGTCGTGAATTGGATTTCACAGATGCAGAAGAGAACAATTTTCTTTTTACAACACACATTAATGTGGTTCCTTTTATTCAGTACCCATAAAGTTTTTACCAGCTATCTGTCTGTTGAATGAGACCTTTAAAAACAAAATATGAGTATTTCATTCTCATGTGGGTGTTGTGATTCATCTGCACATTAATGGATTTTGTTATTTAATTCACCTTGTTAGCCTGCCATGAAATTTTCATCAGAAATAGATAGCCGGCATTTGCTTCTTCATGCTCACTTAGGCTATAATTTTCCAGTAATTTAGACAACAGTACTGTCTCCTTGAAATCAATGGCATATTGAGGTCTTCTGTGCATCATCATTGGCAACAGCAATATCACTATCATATTTGAAGCTCTCAGATAAATTGTTTATTATATAACTTCAGTACCATATGAGGTGTGATCTTTCAAAGTTTTACCAGGGGCGGGATTTTACCAGTTTGCACCTATTCGCTAGACCCAGTTGTTAACATTCTAAACAGTTTGGAGAACTAATTGTTAGAAGAAATTGCTGTAAGAAATTATCCTTACAGAATAATCCTGTAAGGAAGGTAGGAAGGTAACATTCTGGTGTTGCTTACAGAAACTGCCTCTCCTTTAACCCATATTACATTCTTGGCAATACTAGACTTCTTGTCTCTGGAACTACTCTGGAGGTTTTTTTTTTCTCCTTTGCTGGTACTTTGCTTGTGTGGAGTGACCATTCAAAGTTACAATGGCACTGAAAAAAAGTGACTTATGACCATTTTTCACACTTAAAACTGTTGCAGTATTCCCACAGTCACGAGAGGCCAGGCGAGGAGATGCATGCCTCGATGTGAGTGATATTGAGTTGGCCATGCCCAGCCAGTCAAATGCCCACCAAGCCATGCCCACCAACTAAGCCATGCCCACAGAACCAATTGTTAAAAAATTTGAATCCCACCCCTGGCTATTACCCAAATAAATTAAGACAGAAAAGTAATTCTGTTGAGGAAAATAAAACAAAAGTGAAACCAAATCTTATCTGAGATTTTACTGATCTACATAAAACTAAAATAAAAATATTTTAAAACATCAATAATAATTTTATTTACAAACAAAGCTGCTACTCAACCTTCTAGATCAGTGGTTTTGGGCTCTTGTGCCAAAAATTGTACGTGCGCTCACACTTGCACACTCTTGTGTCAGCAATGCACACGGGCAATGCACACGGGCCCCATGCCCCCTGTGCATGCACATGCAACCCCTACACATGTTGCACATCTTTATGAATGCACACATGATCCCCCTGTGCACCATGCATCTCTGCATATGTGTGTGTGTCTCCTGTGCCCCCCCTACCCCTTGTGTATGCATGCTAGATACCCGACAATCAGCTGGTGGCAGGCAGCATGCACGCATGTGCAATAGACCTGGCTTTGGGCGGGACATTGCATGCTGGCTTTAATGGCTCTGTGTGACTTATGTGTGCCAGTAACCTTCTGGCACAGGTTGTGCCACAGGTTCACCATCACAGTTTTAGATTTTATTTATTTTTTATTTACCATATACCTGAACACTTGTAGCATAGCACAATTTAGCACACTACAGCAAATGTAGTGCATCACAGCAAATCAAGAAGCTAACAAGCACAAAAAATTCAAGAGCCGATTAAATCATATGTATTATGCATGTCCCTGGAAAAGTGCATTATTTATTTATTATTTTATTTTATTTCAGCAGCAGCCATCTCTGTCTAACTCTGGTATTATCCATTCAAATGCTCTTGTCTAAGTCCCATGAAGTTTAATATGATAATTTTTCCCATCTTTCTGCCTCTACTGTTAAGTTGATGAAATATGGGTGGCTGCTTCTTACCTAAATAACAAACAGACCGGGAGAAACATGTTGGATATAAAATTTGTCTCAAAGACGGTATACCCAAGAAGTGTATACATTATTTTTTAACTCTTTCTTTAAATATTGCATTTGCTACATAATATTTTGGCATAAATTTTAAATGAACAGTTCCCTGTGGTAAACCTGAATGACTGATATTGCATTCATTAGTGCTTAGAATCTTTATAAGTTAAATCCTGCCTTCATTTGCGTAGCCCACAATTTTTTTTCCACTTGTGATCCCCGAGCAATCTTTGAGCTCAAATTATTCATTGTTGATTAGACATTGCACATGCTAGGTGCACAAATTTGATTGCTTTTGCATATTTTGCCAACAACATCTTCAGTTATTTTGTTAAGTAAGCAGAGGCAATTGCCGTGTACAAACAATGTACATGTTAAATAGAGACTTTACCCTATACACCTTTTCTCAGAAGTAAATCTCATTACTCTCCTCCGCAGTATGTAAATGGTAATCATTTAAACTACTTCATTGCTCAATCATATAATACGATATCTCCCTTGCATGACTCCTCTGACTCTTTCTTAGAGGCCTGCTCATACCTGGCACATCGGGAACTGGGTTAATGATTGACTCTGAACTACCAGCAGAAAGAGAATTACAGGTTTCAGCTTGCAGGACGGTGAAGAGGAGGGGGAGGAGCTGCCTTTTGTGGTGGATCTCAGACCACTCAGGGCAGAGAAATGGAGGTCTGCCAGATTACTCAGGAGAAGGCCCCACCCCTCTTGATGGGCTGTACAGGGAAGCTATTTAGGACAACAGGCAGAAGGGGGCCTTGCTGGGAACAATGTGTGTGATTTATGTCTGTGTGTTTGTTCGGGGTTTCCTGCTGGACCTCTGAACTGTTCATGACAAGTGAGCTTTTGTGGAATTACGTTCAGTTTTGCCTGGTGACTTTGCCTGGTGACTTGGTTTAGTTGACTTATCTTCTGCAGCTTTGCATTTGGTTTATGGACTGTTGGTCATTGCCTAGTGGAGTAATCTTGGTTTGCTTATGGATGGCTTTATTTCAGACAGTTCTGGGCTGGGTGACAAGAACTGCTTGGGAACACCAATAAAATTATTTATAAACCACACTGACCTGTGTGTGTATGAGAGAGAGTGGAGCATCACCGATCACTATTTGGCCATTATTTACCATTTACCAGCTATCTGGTAAATCTCAACCATTTGGTTAACTCTCAAATGTAGGGTTAATGTAGTATTTTCCAGCTGTCTCAGTAGAGGCAGCCCTGGATTTCTGCTGTAAATGTATAAACGGAGATAATCCTTTTTTGTTTCTCCTCCACAGTTTGCATCTCTTCACTGTTCCTATTTATATGGATTCCATAGTCCAAAAAATATTATCTCTGTTTATGCTATTAGGATGGAGCACTAGGGCTGCTTCTTCTGAGATTGGAAAGAAACCACATCAAGGTCGTCTCCCCAGGAAATACCCAATTGCTGCAGAGGCTTGTCTTTGGGAAATTTTGCAGGCACCCTTCCAAAAAGTTCCATAGAGGGGTACTCAGACAGTTAAGAAGTGCTCAGATGTCAGTAGGCAGGGACATGCATTTTATTATCCTTGTTACTCATTTTGCACCCCTGCTGGTGCAAAAATGCAACCTTTTTTCTCTTTTTTAAAGAATCTGGCACAGCATCTAATCTTATAAATGAGACCACAGTGCATCAGTTTCAGTTGTCCACACATTTATTAGAGAACTCAATGCTAGTTGAGAAAATTGATAGGCAATCCCTTCAAGCTGGTCCTCTTTTGCTATGTACAATGCCTCTGCAGTTAAAATAAATGACCATAAAATATATTATCATTCTACATTACAACTGTCTACAGAGAGTCTCAGTCATCAGTCAACATGGTATATGCAGTACAATGCAGTGAGTCATGTGCAGATCTGTACATTGGGGAAACAAAACAACTAATTCATAAACGCATGGCACAAAGTAGGAGAACAAACCCATCAGGATTAGATTCAGCAGCCCATCTATTTAAAAAAACAAAACAAAGGTCACTCTTTTGAAGACAGCAAAGTCCACATGTTGGACACAGAGGTCTGCTGGTTTGAAAGAGGGGTCAATGAACCATCTATGTCAAAACTGAACAGCCCTCTTTTAACAGAGGGTGAGGGATACAAGATCATCTATGTCCAGTCTACAACAGATTCCTTTCAACAGTTCTAAGAAGGCTCCACACCCATTTGCAACAATCAGATGACCCTGATGACACAGATAAACCTGCAGGTAGCCTTAACAACTCGCTAAAAGAATACTAATGACTAGATGTCATTCTCCACCATCCAGCCAGTGCTGAAAAAGCTTCTTGGAAGAGAAGCAAAGAAAAATCAGAAAGTTCACTTGCCTCTTGAAAAAGCACCTTTCGGATTTTGCATTACAATTTCCTGATATGGCCCCATAGTTTTGAGCATAGACTGACTGCAAACTCATAATCTGAATGTCTATCAGTTGCCAAATATAATTTGTTTTCCTTCCAAAAGTGTCAGAAAAAGCATCAGGTGTCTCATTCTATGGGAATCTCTTCTTTATTAGAAAGGTTAACAGATTTTGTAGACACTTTGGAGTAAGATGAAGCATCTACTTTGCCTCATGTGGCCATAACAGCTTTTTAAAACTTGCAATCCAGATTCCAGATGAAAGGTAATATCATACACCTACTTCTAATTTAGCTAATTTAAATAGGCTTTGAGTTACAATCTGAAGAATTTGTTTACCTTCCTATAAATCTAGTGTCTGAATCTATTTTTAAAAAAAAATAAAAATAATGATTCCCAAAGAATTATGCATGATTATAGACTTCTGAATTTTACAGTCATTTGGAACTATGACCCACTGCCCTTATTTCAGATCTGGTGGATTGCTATCAGAAGGTGCATGTTTCCATTAAATTAGATTTGAAAGAAAGTTCCAATCTGACTTTAGTAAAAGAGGCTGTAAATATTTAGCATTTTCAATAACCAGTATGGCAAGCATGTGTACATAATAAGGCCCTTTTGTTTGGCTAATGCTTCATGGTCATCTTTAAATTCATAAATATTTTAGATAAAGGTATAGTGAGGTACTTAAATGATATACTGCTTTTTTTTTTTCAGAAAACACATCCTTATATGCGACTTACATCAGCAATGAACAAGTTCTCAATTGCAAACTGTTTGCTAAATCTGTATAAATATAAATCTGGATAAATCTGTATCTGATCTTCCCCAATTGGATTACTTGGTTGTATAATTTTGACAAATGGAATATAAAGAGATTCAGCAAAAGTACAATCCATTTTCACATGGCAGGATCCTAGAAATGTGAAAGATGTCCAGTACTTTCTGAGCTTTGACTTTATTAATAGACAATTTATTTGCAAACATACCTCAGCCTCAACTTTGAGAGGTGTTTTTCTGCAGGCTTCGGCCGACTTCAGATTCTTTATCTTGGTTCAAACAAACTATATTTTCAAGAAAAGTTGTCAGCTATAAAAGGAGCATTGTAGCAGTGGAAAGATTTCTTGCAGGGAGCAACCCATCCAGTACAGGTTGCAGAGTTCACAAGATTTTGGGGCACTTGCAGAAAACATAAACCTTCATTCCACAATAGATCAGATGGATACCAATTGTTCGCTTATTTCAGTCTTTATATATTTCATGTTCCTAGTTCACAGAATAAGCTTGCTACTTCTCACTTTCCTTGAAATTCGAGAAAACCAAGAGGAAGGAATCAGCAGATCAGTTGGATTGGATTTTCTTGCCACAACAAGACCCATATGTAAGGGTATGTATGGATGGTTTCGATATACAGGTGAAACTCAAAAAATTAGAATATCATGCAAAAATTCATTTATTTCAGTAATGTAACTTAAAAGGTGAAACTAATAAATGAGATAGACTCATTACATGCAAAGCAAGATAGTTCAAGCTATGATTTGTCATAACTGAGGTGATTATGGCTTACAACTCATGAAAACCCCAAATCCACAATCTCAGAAAATTAGAATATTACATGCAATCAATAAAATAAGGAATGTACATAGAACAATATCGGACCTCTGACAAGTATAAGCATGTATATGTACTAGTACTTGGTTTGGCCCCTTTTACAGCAATTACTGCCTCAATGTGGCATGTCATGGAAGCTATCAGCCTGTGCACTGCTGAGGTGTTATGGAAGACCAGGATGCTTCAATAGCGGCCTTCAGCTCTTCTGCATTGTTCGGTCTCATGTCTCTCATCTTTCTCTTGGCAATGCCCCACAGATTCTCTATGGGGTTCAGGTCAGGTGAGTTTGCTGTCCAATCAAGCACAGTAATCCCATGGTCTTTGAACCAGGTTTTGGTGCTTTTGGCAATATGGGCAGATGCAAAGTCCTGCTAGAAAATGAAGTCAGCATCTCCATAAAGCTTGTCTGTGGAAGGAAGCATAAAGTGCTCCAAAATCTCCTGGTAGACGGCTGCATTGACCCTGGACTTAATGAAGCACAGTGGACAAACACCAGCAGATGACATGGCTCACCAAATCACAGATTGTGGAAACTTCACACTGGACTTCAAGTGTCTTGCAATGTGTGCCTCTCCATTCTTCCTCCAGACTCTGGATCCTTGGTTTCAAAATGAGATGCAAAAGTTACTCTCATCAGAAAAGAGGACAGGTCTGTTTTTCTTTAGCCCAGGTAAGATGCTTCTGACATTGTTTGTTGTTCAGGAGTGGCTTGACAAGAGGAATACAACATTTGAAACCCATGTCCAGTATCCATCTCTGTGTGGTGGCTTTTGATTCCATACTCAGTCCACTCCTTGTGAAAGTCTTCAACACTTTTGAATGGCCTTTTCCTGACTATCCTCTCCAGGCTGCGGTCATCCCTGCTGCTTGTGCGCCTTTTTCTTTCACACTTTTCCCTTCCACATAACTTTCTATTAATGTGCTTTGATACAGCACTTTGGGATCATCCAACATCTTTTGCAATTGCCTTTTGAGGCTTTCCCTCCTTATGGGGGTGTCAATGATGGTTTTCTGCACAACTGTCAGGTCAGCAGTCTTTCCCATAATTGTGATTCCTACTGAACCAGAAGGACAGACCATTTAAAGGCTCAGGAACCCTTTGCAGGTTTTATGGCTTAATTAGCTGATTGTAGTGGGACGCTTTGAGTCTAGAATATTGAACCTTTTCACAATATTCTAATTTTCTGAGAATGTGAATTTGCGGTTTTCATGAGCTGTAAGCCATAATCATCTCAATTATGACAAATCACGGCTTGAACTATCTTGTTTTGCATGTAATGAGTCTATATTAGTTTCACCTTTTAAGTTGCATTACTGAAATAAATGAACTTTTGCACGATATTCTAATTTTTTGAGTTTCACCTGTAGCCTTACAGACTAAGAATAAATATCAAATACTATGTTTCATTTTGTCATGTCTTTTGATAGACTAAGACTATTATGAGTGGCTCAGTTGGTTTCCTTCAGCAATTCCCCTACCCTCCTGGAATGTAGGACAGATTTCCTGTAGAAGTTATTATTGATCTTGCAACTGTACAAGTTAACCAAATTATTTAGAATAGAATAAAATAGCAGTGTTGGAAGGGACTTTGAAAGGTCTTCTTGTCCAAATCTCTGCTCAGGCAGGAAACCCTATACTATTTCAGACAAATGATTGTCCAATCTCTTCTTGAAATACCCCAGTGTTGGAGCATTCACAACAATTTCAATCATAGCAGAATGGTTTACCAAGATGGTATATTTTGTTCCTTGCAAGCAACTACTGTCAGCTCAAGAGACTGCATAAGATTTTCATTTTTAATCCAACTACTTAATCAATCATTTGATTTAAGATAAAAATTCTCAATTTCCATCCAAATTTTGAAAGCCTTTTTCTATTGACTGGACATTCAATGTCATTTGTCACCCCTTTATCATCTGGAATCTTCATGAATAATTGGAAAACATGAATACCTTTTTCAAATGATATTTGTACTGCCAAGTTTCTTACCTACAAGAAAACTGAATTATTACTTCCTGCAGAATTTGCCTAAAACACATTGGTTCCTCTATTGGGAGGTCTCTCTTTCAATCAATATATGGCTAATGCACCTGCATCTTATCCTCCAGAGTTCTTGCCATCTTTTTTCCTCCAGGAGAGACAGGATACTTACCTCCTCTTATTGGAATAGATGCATTCAGACAACATTGCAGACAAATGTTAATCTACCCTATAATAATAATCAGCATTCCTGAACTCCCTTCTGTACCTTTTGTTGATCATTCTGTCTGAAAGGGATGACATGTATGATTTTGTGCATTCAATATTCTTGTTAATACAAAAGGATTTTTTTATTTTTAATTTATTGCTTTTGTACAAAGAAGACAGGGAAAACAAGACAAAATGTAGCATGAAAAAGTGAAGCACAAAAGAAAGAAAAAAGAGGATACACACACACACAAATATATATATATATATATATA
>BLBF01000017.1:6256552-6301792 GCA_015471245.1 Laticauda colubrina | reverse complement strand
CAATGGATTTCCAAAAAAGAAGATTACCCACCTAATCCAAAAAGAAACCCCAACCAAAAGCCAAGACAGAGAACAAGAGAATGGCAAAGCCCTCCTCCCATATATAAAAGGCACTACAGACAAAATCAGCAAGATCCTCCAAAAACACAACATTAAACAGCATTCTGCACAAACAGAAAAATATCCACCCTCCTGGGAAAGCCTAAAGACAAAATCGAGTTAGAAAACCAAGGAGTATACGAAATCCCTTGCACTGCCTGCCCCACCACATACATCAAACAAACGAACAGAAGAATAAGCGCATGCATTGAAGAACACAAGAACTCAATCAAAAAAGAAGAACTGACCTCTTCCCTGGTCCAACCCCTCAAAGCCACAGGACATGAAATTAACTTTAAAAATACCAGAACTATCACCAAAACCGAACACTTCAACAACAGAATAATCAGAGAAGCCATAGAGATAGAAAAACACCCACACAGCATGAATAAACAAGATGATACCTTCCGCCTACCAACCATTTGGAAACTTGCCCTCATTAATAAATGAGTACCTGACATGAAAAATGACACCAGACCCACACCCACGAATGCCACACAAGATGTTACCACCACACTTCCACGTAGAAAAAAGACTCACACCCACACAGAAGATGAGACACGACCACAGACCAGAAGCCATACCGCAGCTGCACCACTACCCACTTCAAACCCCTCTGACCCATATAAGAAGCAAACTGACACCCACCATGAAGATGTGGCACGACCACGAACGCGAAGCCAAACAACAGGATCACAGCTCACCAGCTCAAATCCCCCAACAACTAAGACTAACCTGAGCAAAACCAAGCCCCCATCTGAACAGAACACACCCCCAGCCAATCAGTACACAGCCAACCCCCCTACCAATCAGAACACAGCCAAACGCCCAACCAATGAGAACACACCCCCACCCAATCAGAACACAGTCAAGCTCCCATCCAATCAAGTGACACCCCCACTAGCAGTTAAAAGGAAGAAGCAGCTGCAAGCTCACATTACTCTGAGAAGCACAGAGCCAAAGAAACAAGCCTGAAGATGATGAATGAGACTTCATCGAAATGTTGCCTAGATACTTCCAATTTTACACGGGAGAAAACCCAAATAACCAAAGATCCACATACAAATACCCGCGAAAACCTCAGAACACACACACACACACACACACATATATATGTATGTATGTATTGTTCAGCTTTGTTCGGGTATTTTCCCACATCATCATAGTTGTGCTTTTAAAGTTGTAGCAACGTTTCAGCAGAATCTCATCTGCCATTGCCATTGTCAGGGTTATGTATTGTGTGCTTCTGTATTGATATATTTAATATCACAGATGGATAATCACTCAATTGAATATTTAAACACACAGTTAAACTTTGAGGCCACAAAATAACATGGATTGGACTCAGGGGTGGGATTCAATTTTTTTTAACAACCAGTTCTGTGGGTGCATGGCTTAGTTGGTGGGCGTAGCTTGGTGGTAATGTAACTAGCTGTGTGTGGCCAATTCAACATCACTCACATCAAGTCATGCATCTCCTCGCCTAGCCTCTCATGACTGGGGGATGCTACAGTAGTCATAAGTGTGAAAAATGGTCATGTCACTTTTTTCAGTGGCATTGTAACTTTGAATATTCACTCCACACAAGCAAAGTACCAGCAAAGGAAGGAAAAAAAATTCCAGAGATGTTCCTGAGACAGGAAGTCTAGTCCTGCCCAGAATGTAATAAGGTTAATGGAGAGGCAGTTTCTGTAAGCAACACCAGAATGTTTCCTTCCTGCCTTCCTTACAGGATTAGCCCAGTAATTTATTCTAACATCCAGTTCTCTGAACTGCTTAGAATGTTAACAACTGGTTCTAGCGAATAGGTGCGAACCTGTAGAATCCCACCCCTGAATGGACTTCTATTACATCAGTAAAGAGTCAGGATATAAACAAATTTCAAACCACATACTTCTGATCCCATAATTAATGAAAAATTGCACAGTCATTTTCATATACATCTCCATTCTCAAGAAATTTCTTAGAATAGGGGTCACCAACCTTTTGGACCTCAGGGACCACCAAACACATCATTTTAAATCCTGTGGACCACTAACATAAATTTTGACTGATAATAGCTTCACGTTTTCCCAGGGTCTCTGCAGAAAGCAGCAGAGACACTGGGGAAAATCCCCAAAAAATTTGCAGGAAAATTCCCCACCCTATTTTCCTACCAATCAATCATTCTTTATTTGGGATCACAGGATACCATTTCCAGCTCCGTTCTCAGGGGGAGCAAGAGAGACTTTTGGCTTCATGCAAGGAAAACAGCAGAAGCAGCAGAAATCTTTCTTACTCTGCCCCAAACTCTGCCAGAAATGAGTCTTTTCCAGCACAGCGTCTTGGAGCAGGAGGCTTGCAGGGTCCCAAAGATTCATTTCTGGAGGATTTTGGGGAGAGAAAGAAAGACTTTGGTTGCTTTCCTTGCACGCAGCCAAAAGCAGAAGAAGAAAGAAAGAAGCGGAAAGAAGCAGCTCGGTGATCAGGCCAGGGGCGAGGGGCAAGTGGGGCAAGTTCACCCCCTCCGGCCTTTCCCCCCTCCCCTCACTATCTCATGTTGTTCACAATGCAAGAGATGAAAGCCTTGTGTTCCCATGGGCTATGTGGGTAGTGCAGCCTTGTATTCCTGCCCAGCCTGGATTAATTGCTTTGGGGGGACATTTTTCTTTGGACCACCAAAATGTTCTCATGGACCACCAGTGGTCCTGGCCCACTGGTTGGCGACCACTGTCTTATAGTACCATATATTGACATATTTGAAATATTGGTTAATAAAAGCCATATTAACAAATATAAGAATTTTAAAAGAAAGGAAGCAATAAGGAGACAAGCCAGTTTTATTACAGTAGATGGCTCCTCAACAATTTTACACTTTCCAAAATCAATTGTAAGACAACTCTAAAACATTACTCAAATAAGTATGAAAAAATGTTGAATTAAATGATTGTTCTTTTAAATAATCTTTAAGATAAAATAGATTTAACAATATAGGATAATCCTTCAGAATTTTTGTAAATAACTAATATCAAGTTTAGTAATTTTTGATTATTAGTCTTAACCAAAACACATACTTATACTAATAATATGCTATATACCTGGAATATTGCTAATGCATCTGGACCAAACTGTAAAATCAAGATAAATTTGAATACATTACACTGCCATTTCACAATTTAGGCTATAATTTTCTATTGAAATTAACAAAAATGAGGTAGTCCTTGCTTAATGATGGTAATTGGGATCATACACTGTGTGTGTGTGTATGTGTACAATTTTAAAAATGTTTACAGTTCATGAAATAGCAATAGCACTTAGACTTATATAGTGCTTCATGGTGCTTTACAACCCTCACTAAAAAATTTACAGAGTCAGCGTATTGGCCCCAGCAATCTGGGTCCTCATTTTATCAACCTTCAGAAGGATGGAAGGCTGAGTCAAACTTGAGTCTCATGAGATTCAAACTGCCAAATTGCAGGCAGCCGGCAGGCAACAGAAGTAGCCTCCAGTACTTCATTCTAATCACTGCCAGTGTGGCTCACTATATCACTATATATGGCACAATGGTTAGAATGCTGCCCACTCCTAGGAGTTCAATTGTGACCATTTCAAGGTTGACTTAGCTTACCATCCTTTCAAGTTTGCTAAAATGAAGACCCAGGCTGTTGGGGGCAATCTGCTTACTCTATAAATCCACTTAGAGAGGACTGTAAAACACTATGAAGCAGTATATAACTCATAAGCAGTATAATGTAACTATATAAAAAAACTATGAGTGTGCAAATCATTTAAACATGCTGCTTCACAATGCACAGACACTTTATAACAGGGGTGTCAAACTCAAAGCCCGCAAGCTGGATCTGGCCTGCAGGGTGTTTAGATCTGGCCCATAGAGCCACCCTGGAAACAGTGAAGGACTGGCCTGCAGTACTTCTACCAGCAAAAACAGAGCTCAGGAGGTGCACATTCAGCTCTCCCAGCTCCATTTTTGGCTGTGACAGACTCCTGTAGCCTCTGCCAGTGGAAATGGAGCCTCGATGAGTGACATCGAGCTGGCCATGCCCACCCTGGCCACACCCACCCTGGCTATGGCCCAGCCCCCTAAAGTTAAGCACAACTCTAATGCAGCCCTCAGTGAAATCAAGTTTGAACCCCTGCTTTATAACTATCAATACTGTAGCTACAGCTTTTCTAAGAGTCATGCAGCTGCTTCAGAAGCTGATCCCAGGTGTCTTCATCTATGTCTGCATATACAGCCATCTCATTTTATTGAGAAATAAGCAAAGCTATCCATACCTTGGTGCCCTTTAGATGTGCTGAACTTTTACTTCCAGATCCCTATGCATTTTCAGGACAGAAATTAAGAAACTACTATAATTATTTAAACTCAGTCAGCTGCATGATAAATTATGTGGACAAACATACAGTCTATACATGTAGTGTATACATGCATATTGAGGTCTGCTCAAATGATATGGGACTTGCTGAGAGAAAAAGAATTGCTATATGAAATTCCACAACATAAACATATATTTATTCCCCCAGATACTATATCTGAAAAGAAAGAGGATATGAACACTAGATTAATCTGTTTAGATCAACTTTCCAGAATTCATTGAATGTTGATAGAATGCAATTTATGAATGTTCCAGGTAGCTTTTATAATATTTTGCTATGAAAAGCAAAATACACAGGAAAACTATTAACCTTAGTCATTTTCTTCCTTGGAAAGCTTCCGTTTCTGGAATAACAAGATAAATAAATTTCATTGCAGTGCACATAAAGTGAAAATGAGAAGGCAGTTTTGTTAAATCTACAAAATCTAATTTAGACTGTATCAGCAAATTAGCTAGTAACAAGACATGATGAAAATTTGAATCTATTCCATACACAGCTCTCCACATACCTCAGAAACACAATTATATTTTAATATAGCACTTACATAATGAATAAAGTTGCCTAAAGCAATTTTTCTAGGTTGCTGTTCTAGAGAATTAGAAACATTTGCTTTACAATGAAACAGTATTACTTAAGGCTAGGTCCCACTGGCTGATGGATGCAAAACGTATGCATAAAGGACACAGCGGACAAGCAAAATTTCGGGGGTGGCTCCCTCCATTGTAATCTGCTCCAAAAAGTGGTGAAAATTTGCATAAACAGAACGGAAAAGAACGGACAGGGGTAGTATGTAGCGGGGATGTTAAACGGATGTTCATAGGAAGCCTAGTGGATGACAGTGGATGGAAGCGGATGACACCTCCAAAGGGGTTCCGGGGGAGAATTTCAAAGCTGATGCATAGCGGAAGGGGCGGATGTATAGCGGATGCATCACGGATGCCTATAGGAAGCAAAGCGGATGCCGCATGGATGTATATCAGATGCAAAGAGTTCACTGCATGTGCGGGGAGTATGAATTGCGTCAGCTCCATGGATATAAAAGGATGCAACTCGCACGCAGTCAGCATTCAGAGGAAAGACGTGCTGCCACATACATCCTCAAATAACACCATGGTTCGTCAGTTAGGGAAGAAGAGGAAGCCGGTGCCTACTCGTGCCAGCCCTGGCAAGAAGGACAGAACCAGCATTCCACCCCCTGGCACTGACTCTGAAGCTGCTGGTGCTGCTGGTGCTGATGCTGGTGCTGCTGGTGCTGATGCTGATGCTGCTACTGCTGGTGCTGCTGGTGCTGCTACTGCTACTGCGACTGCGACTGCGACTGCGACTGCGACTGCGACTGCTATTGCTGCTGCTGTGGTGGACCAGCCCCAAGGCCTTCAAAGCCCTGCTGCTCAAGGCCTGGAAGGCCCTGCTGCTAAAGGCCCTGCCAGAGGGAGGAAGAGGCAAGGGAAGGAGAAGGGAGAGAGGAAACAGTACACTGTTTCCAAGGAGCATGAGAATGGGGTGCTGGAATGACTGAGGGAGAATGAGTACCTCTGAAGAAAGGGCCACAGACTCTATTGCAATACCAAGAAGAAAGAGGAAGCTTGGAGAGACAAGGCAGAGAGCCTGGGCTACACTGCAAATGTACTCCTGGGATGGGGGAAGCACATGCACACCTGGTATGGCAAGCTACACCTCAAAAAACCTGGGCAGGCCGCTGTAAAGCTCACTGACCGGGAGATGTACATCATGGCCAAGTGCAGCTTCCTGGAGGGTGAAGTCCACCACTGAGGAGCAGTCCCTCTGACTCGCCTCTCCCTCAGAGAGCACACAGACAGCCAGTCCTCTTCCAGCCGGGAGCCAGCTACACTGTCCAGGCAGGTGTCTTCAGAGGGCTCCACGGCAGAGACCCCCCCCAACAGCTGCACTCCCCATGCTGCCAGACTTGGAGGATTCCCTGTCACAAATGGAGGAAGAAGCAGCAGACACCAGAGACCAACACCCCCACCCCACCCCCAGCTCCACAGGATGCAGGCAGAGATGCAGACTGGAGGGCCAGAGCCACACTGTCCTTTTGGAGATCAGGGACACGATGAAGACCAGCACAGAACTTCTCTCTCAGCTAGTCCACTTGGACAGAGGATCCTCCAGCCACCACACTTTCATCACCTACGTGAGCCACACCCTCAGGGATATGCCCGAGGCCCAGTACCAGGTGATGAAGGAGAAGATAACTGCACTTCTGCACAACCCTCAAGGCCCAGCTGAAGCTGCTCCAACCCAGTCCAGGTCTGCTCCTCCACCTCAGGTGATGTCACAGCACTTCCACGGCTTTCAACAGTCCCTCACCTATCAAGGCTATGACTATCAGGACTTCCCACAGCAGAAGCAGAACTTCCCAGTCCAGGCCCGGGTTCATCGCACACCACAGAAGCCACACCTCACCCAAGTGCAGACCAGACAGCCCCACTACACTCCTCCTTCCTCCACCACACAGCCAAGCCCCTCAATGGACAATCTGTAATCAGTCTTGTGCCTGACATCCCAGGTACTTAATGAAGGGCCTCTCAACCTCATGGGACTGAGTCAGCTCTCTGAAAGCTTCCTGAACACACCACCACCTGCTGTACCCTCGGGGCCAAGCACCCCAATGGTGCCTCAGACCAGCACTCAAGCCACAGCTACCTCCACAGTCCCTGCCCACTTTACAGCTGAGACCATGGACATGACTCAGAGTGACTGAGAATAGTGCCAGAGACTGAGTTGTTACTTGTTCACTTTATCTTTGCTTAAGACACTTAACTTGGGTCATTTTGCTTTTTTAAGAAAGTCATACAGTTTACTTAAGACAGTTAATTTAGGTTATCTTGGCTTAACACACTAAATACAGTTTACTTGGTTCTGTTAAGCCTGGGTTCCCCAACCAGGATTAGGTAGACAAGCTAAACAGAATGTGCAGCGTGAGTCAGATAGGCACACAGATAAATGAGTGAGCTAAGCTTGTATGTTTATTAACATACAGTAAAAATAACAGATACGCTTGTGCTATCAAGAATATAGTTTATTCCAGTATAAGTTTATGGCATAGTCAAATAACAGTCCAATAGTCATGTATCATGTAGTCAGTCCATTCAAGGATATCCAGTTAGCAAGGTCCATGTAGAATATCCTATGTCAGTTCACTTACAAATCAGTCCTTTGTTCTCTCTCCCGTTCGAGCAATGCAGTCTTGATTCCAAGCAGTAATCAGGGATCATCAAAGCCAGAGTGAGCAAGCTGTAGTCTTGCTACTTTTATATTGTTTTCAGAACCACTCCCACAGTTAAAGCTGCAGACACTTTAACATACATAACTATGAATCATAGTTATTATTTCACCTAAACCAGTTAGGGTAAACAATGTTATCCCTAACATTCTCCCCTTTTAGGTTAAATAATAACTATGAATCATTTACATCTTTAAATTATATTTTTCACAACTTTCTTTAAACTTAATTGCTCCTTGAGCTTTTGTAAATTGGTCTGCAATGTTTTCTTCTGTCATGCAGTATTCCATTTTTATTAGTCCATTTTTCACTGATTCTCTTACATTTAAATATCTTAAGTCAGTATGTTTTGATCTAGTTTTTACAGCAATAGTAGTAGCTAACTTTATAGCTGCTTGGTTATCCTCATACACCATAATGGAATCTTTTACAGTTATACCCATGTCCAACAATAACTGTTTGTAGAAAATCAAGTCAGTGCATAATAATGACAGACATGAAAATTCAGCTTCCATCGTGGATAAGCTAATATGCTGTTGTCTGATTGACCTCCACCCTATTAGTGTCTTATCAAATAATATAGCCATCCCAGATGTTGATTTTCTAGTGTTTATATCAGTTGCAAAACTTGCATCTGCATAGGCACTAAGACTCAAATCACCCTTTGGTTCTATATACAATGCATGGTTCATTGTTCCTTTTAGATATCTTAATATTCTTTTTAAGGATTGCCAATGACATTCTTTTGGATCTGAATTAAAACGTGCCAGCTGATTTACACTATAAGCTATATCTGGCCTTGACCAATTGCTTATATATGATAAGCTACCAATCAAAGATTGATATATGGACTTATCAAATTTGGGACTTTGATCATTAGTTTGGCAAACTTCCTGACTCATTGGAGTCTTTGCCAGTTTACAAAGTTCCATTTTATATGTTTTAATCAATTGGCAAATTTTATCTTCTTGAGATATCTTAAAACCATTATTTGTTTTATTAATTGTTAATCCTAGATACCTTTTAATTTCACCTAAATGCTTTATTTTTATCTTTTTGGCTAATAATGATATAATCTCATTAGCTTCATTATTAGTCTTAGTTATCAAAGCAATATCATCTGTAAATAATAATAATAATGACACCGTTCCATTATTTTCTCTTTTAAACACACACGGATCTGCTAAACCAAATTTAAAACCTATATTGTTTAACTCTTTCACAATATATTAGTTCCACTCAAACCCAGATTGTTTTAACCCGTAAAGACTCTTTTTGAGTTTCCAACAATCATTACTATTTACTTTATTGTCTTTTATACCAATTGGTTTTCTTAAATATATAGTGTGCTGCAATGGTGCATGTAGATAAGCAGTTTCTACATCTAAATGGTAAATGACATAGTTTTTCTTAGCTGCCCACACTAATGCTGCTCTTAAAGATGTAGCTTTAAGGCTTGGTGCAAAAACTTCATCATAATCAGATGCAGTTTGATTAAATCCTTGAGCTACTAACCTAGCTTTATGGGTAACAGTCCCATCATTTCCAGTTTTTACTTTAAATATCCATTTGCACCCAATGGATTTTTCTCCTGGAGGTAATTTGGCATCTTCAAACACTTTCATTACCTTTAATGAATTTAGTTCTTTTTCCATTGCCTTTTGCCAATTCTCCTGATCCTTAGCAGGATACATCCTAAGTTCATCTACACTAGTTGGAACTTTAGTTACTTGGCAAACTATACTTGCTTGATACCTATCAGGTGGTCTAGTTACACGTGTAGTACGTCTAGGTATTATAGGACTTACAGGTGGACTTTCATTTATTAATTGTTCTTGATTATGTAACTCTTCCTGATCAACTATTTCCTCTTGTTCTGGTCCTATTTGCTCTTCGTGGACTACTTCTTTAATTGGACTCTTCTTATAGCTAATCTCATCTTTCTGCCTTTTGTAGGGTTCAATAATTACTTCATTATTTAAATCTTGCTCTAATCTATTCCATCCTACATGTTCTAAGAATTTTGCACTAGCACTGGTGTAAAGTCTAGATGTACCTGGTTCCCAGAATCTATAAGATCTATGATTAGATGTATATCCTACAAAAAATAATCTTTTAGCTCTATGCTGTCCTTTGTGTCTAAGTTGTGTAGGGATATGCACCCATGCTGGTGCTCCAAATGTGTGCATGTAACTTAAATCAGGTTTTGTACCATGCCACAGTGTGAATGGTAATTCACCTGTTGTTGAATTAACAACATTATTTAATGTATGATTACCACACATTATTGCTTCTCCCCATAAATTGTCAGGTAATCCTGAATCAGACATCATAGTTCGTGCCATTGATTGTAATGTTTGGCCTCTTCTCTCTATAAAGGCATTATGTTGTGGCCTATATAGTGCAGACATTTTATGTTGAATACCTAACAGTCTTAGTCTGTTCTGGAATTTATTATTTGTAAATTCTGTACCATTATCCGTTATGAGAGTTACTAATTTCTTTTTAGTTTTTCTTTCTGCGAATTTTATCCAATTAAATAAATTTTGATATGTTTCAGTTTTGCTCTTCATTAAATAGCAAAACCCATATCTAGAATAGTGGTCCATTATACTTAGTATGTGGCGAGCTCCTCCTACACTTGGTTTTTTCGGACCTATTAAATCAGCAAATACTACTTCTAAAGGCTCTTTAGTAGTAAATCCATCAACTCTATTAGCCGGTATAACCCTGCTCTTACTTTGCTTACAGGCATTACATTGCAAATACTTATTACAAGATTTCAAACTTATTCCCTTAGATAATTCAACAGTTTTCTTAAACATTTTAAAATTTAAATGCCCTAGCCTTCGATGTAACAAGTGAATACATTCGTCATGAGGTTTCTTATTTTCATAAATTGTGTTAGCCACCTTTAAACCATCATCATTTAACACATATAATCCACCTCTTAAAGATGCAGTAATTCTCTTATCTTCTTTTTTAAGTATGCAGTTATCTCCCCTAAATGTAACTACGTATCCTAGTTTAACCAAAATTCTAACTGAAATTAAATTAAACTTAAGTTGTGGTACATATAACATTTTTACATTCTCTTTTATAAAAGAACAATATGCTATACCTTGACCTTTAGCTTTCAGTTTCCAGCCATTGGCTAACGATATCTGCTGTGTACTCTGGGACATTTTAATAAAATTTTTGTTATCATTTGTTATACAATGGGATGCTCCACTGTCAACCACCCATAAATTATTTTTTACAGCTCCGTTAGTATACATGGCTAACTCTAAATTTTTATTTATTTTTTGATGATTTTTAGTATTCTGGCCAGCGTTCTGGCGCCTTGCCTTTTTACAAAATCTTGCCAAATGTCCTCTTCCTCCACAATTAAAACACTTTTTAATTGCATATGCAGTAGGAGATTCATTATCTTCTTTTTGAGGTTGCTCCCTCCTTAATTCATCTCTTTCATGCCTTCTTCTGGCCTCTTCGATCAATCTGCCAGTTATAATAGTTAAAGTTAAATTTTCCTTTGGCAAAATTTCAAGTGAAGTTACGTAGTTATCATAACTTTCATCAAGGGAAGATAGAATTATGTAGACTTGGTGTAGTTCAGAGAATATAAGCTCTTTCTTGTGCAGTTCTTTAAAAATGCTTTGTATAGTTTTCAAATGACTCAGCATATCACCATTTGTTTGGAGATGCGTCCTGAAAAGCTTCCGTGTTAGATTTATGTGAGCACCAACATTATCTCGAACATAAATCCTCTTCAGCTTCTGCCAACACCCAAAAGCCGTTTTCTCTCCGTGGATATAAACAAGCTGTTGATCAGTTAAGGTTAACCCTATTATGCAAATGGCTTGTTGATTTTTATGCATAAATTCTTCTATCTTTAGTCTGTCTTCCTCATCCTCTGGATCCCATTCTTCTACGTTTGGTGGATTTTCAATTATGTTCCACAGACCTTCTCCTCGTAGAAGTAGACTACATTTTGTAGACCATGATACATAGTTTGTTCCATCCAGCTTGGATATAAGGGACAAACTTTGTAAATTGACTTGTGCCATGTTTTCTTATATGGATATAAAAATATAATTAATAAAACATAGCTGTCTGTTTACTGTAATGTATAACAACACAAACTCTCACTTTTTACATAAATCTGTTTTATCCTAGTTAAACTGACTTTGCAGCCTCTGGGCCCATAACCAGTGTTAAGCCTGGGTTCCCCAACCAGGGTTAGGTAGACACGCTAAACAGAATGTGCAGTGTTAGTCAGATAGGCACACAGATAAATGAGTGAGCTAAGCTTGTATGTTTATTAACATACAGTAAAAATAACAGATATGCTTGTGCTATCAAGAATATAGTTTATTCCAGTATAAGTTTATGGCATAGTCAAATAACAGTCCAATAGTCATGTATCATGTAGTCAGTCCATTCAAGGATATTCAGTTAGCAAAGTCCATGTAGAATATCCTATGTCAGTTCACTTACAAATCAGTCCTTTGTTGTCTCTCCCGTTCGAGCAATGCAGTCTTGATTCCAAGCAGTAATCAGGGATCATCAAAGCCAGAGTGAGCAAGCTGTATTCTTGCCACTTTTATATTGTTTTCATAACCACTCCCACAGTTAAAGCTGCAGACACTTTAACATACATAACTATGAATCATAGTTATTATTTCACCTAAACCAGTTAGGGTAAACAATGTTATTCCTAACAGGTTCATTTTGCTTATTTAATAAAGTCATAAAGGTTACTTAAGAAAGTTAATAAAGGTTATCTTTGCTTGAGACACTTGGTTCATTTTTTTTAACTTAATAAAGTGTTGGTGAAAACCTTGAACAAATGGTGAAGCCTTTGCATGCTTGTGGGATAGATAAGGATAGTTGTGGGGTGGGTAAGGATAGTTGTGGGATAGATAAACCTCCAGTGAAAGCATAGTGGGACTGTATGGTCCACCCTCCCAGCTGCCACACATATGTACCTTAATCATCAATAACAATTTATTCATTGATCAACACATTTCAAAATAAACAAAGCTCTTTATTCCTGCCCTATTCATTGTAGGACCACTCAACATACATGGCACAATTTCATCAGTGTTATGAGACAGGCTGAAGGAAGCATCTATTAATAATCTGTCATCCTGTCTTGCCACTCCACTGCTCCAGCTGGGGAGTTGCACCAGTGTCTCAGGAGGTTGCGCTGCTTCTTCCCTTCACGTGAAGCACTGTTGGGGCCTTGTACATCCACAGTGTTCATCAGGTTTCATCCTTGCCTCCATTCACCAGGCTCCATGTCCCCATTGCCTTGTTGATGATCAACAAGTCTGTTCTGCAACACTAGGTAGCGGGTGCGCATGAGATTGTGCAGGATGCAGCAAGCTTCCACGATGCTCTTCACAGTCTCTGGGTCATGCTGCATGGTGGTGAGAAGTACCTGGAGCCTGTTGGCCAAGACGCCAAAGGCTTTCTCCACCACCCGTCTTGCCCTGGACATACTGTAGTTGAAGATCCTCTCTTCATGGGTGAGGTATCTGGAACTGTAGGCCTTCATGAGGTAGGTTCTGAGGGAGAAGGCGTCATCACCCACAATGAAGTAGGGCACATCTTAGGTGTCATTGGGTAGTGGGTCTGGATCTGGAAAACCCATGATGAGGTTGCGTTCCAGCCCATCCTTGAGGTCACTGGCGCTGTATATCTGGCTATTTGAAGCTGACCCATTGCCTGAAGCATCGATGTACATGAACTTGTAGACAGCATCAACCATGTCAAAAAGGATGATGCTGAAGAAGCCCTTGTACTTGAAATAAGTGGACCCTGAGTTGGCTGGAGCTTTGCAGGCCACGTGCTTCCCATCTATGGCTCCAACGGTGTTGGGAAAGTTCCACCTCTGATACCACTCTTCTGCAAGTTTCCTCCAGCCTTCTTCAGTGGTGGGAGACTTGAGGAGCTCCTCCATGTATTCTTCGATGATGGCCTGCACCACTTGTCTGATCACTTTGCTGTTGGTTTTGTGTGGCACCCTCCACGCATACTGCATGTTTCTGTATTTGGTTCCAGCGGTTAGGTGGTGCAGAGTCAGTGCCACCTTCAGTCCAGGGTCCAGGTTGGGATGGAGGTTGGTGCTCAGCTTGGTCAACCTGGGTCTCAGACGCTGTACAAGTTTTTTAAACATGGCTGGTGGCATCCTCATGAAGTGATGGAATGCACGAGGGTCTTCATTCCTTAGCTCCACCATCAACTGGTCATAGAGTCCAAATGCCATTCTTCTAACGATCCATCCTCGGACCCACACAGCTCTTGGACGTCTCTTTCTTCTCCTTGTGTATAAAAGGTGAAACAGTCTGAACAGGGTTTGGTTCTGGTGATGAATGATCGCAGCTACCATACGGGCTGTGTCATGATCCATGGTGGAGAACAATGGAAGATGTGGAAGAGCAAGACCAAAGGTGAAGAGGTCTGTACCCCACGACTGCTGGACTCATACTGAGATCCAGGTGATTTCCTCCCCCTTTTTATAGGAAATATCGGTAGTCCACCAGGTGTCCTTCTACATACTCTAGACATACTGCAGACATCCTAAATATCTGAGATACATCCCAGATACAAATGTTTTGTCCGTTTTAATATTTTATATACGAGATGCATCTGCTTACATCCTTTCTATTTCCATGCTACTAATGCTGTGTGGACGTTCCGTGTATCTTTCATTTTCTCCCTCTTTCCATTTTCAGCTGCAGCGGATGTGAGTTGAGGGGATGGCCAGAGGATGCCGAGAAGATACAGCGGACATTTAACAGATGATAACGGACATAGAACATTTGTTGCCCGTATATTCCATGGTTGTACATCGTACGCGGCGGAAAGTTCATCCGTTCAAAAAGTTTAGTGCAGTTCAAAACTTGCGTGGATGAAATCTCAGTGGATGGATGCTTCAGGGATAGAGCGTATGAAACACATATGAAGTGAGTACACAACGGATGCATAGCGTTTTCCAACGGAATACAAGCTTTTTTTAACATTTTACATCCTCTTTGCATCCGTTGGTGTAGTGGGACAGGGATATTAGTTTCCAAGCACTGCACCTGAAAAGTAGTCCTGACCACTATAATAAATAATTACTAAATTTCTGTTTATAATCATGTATTTTAGGGGCAATGTTAAAGTCCTGTATGCATGCAAACTCCACTTGGTTGGCTACACAAGATTCATAAATATTTATTTTCTCTTCATTACAAACATAACATCTTAGAAAAAAAAAACTGATAAAATCTCTTTTCCACAATTCACCAAACCCTGGATTGTGTAGTTCACAGAAGTAAGTAATTCAAAGGAAAAGGAGAAAGAATTCCTACTTAAAAATGGAAAGCCCATAGAACATTAGAAACATTTTATTTGGATCTGGGTAGCAATAGTAATAGCACTTAGACTTATTGTCACAATTACGCAACACATGCATTTGAAATAAAATGCCATCGATCTGAGGAATGGCAATCTCCTTCATCGGAATAAACTTTATATAATAATAATAGCACGGTATGTTGAAAATGCTGTTTGGTTAAGATATGTGCATTAACCACAATAAATGTGATTGAATTATGATGAGTAATCATAAATAATTATCAGGCGTAATAAAGGCAATCATGAGTTATAGAGAGTAATGAGGGAAAATCATTATAAATACTGAGTAACTCATTAAACTCAAGTTTTCCGGGAAACTCGGGTTAGATCCGACTTTGTATTATTTGCTTAGCTATTGTCTTGGAGTCCTTGTGGAGGCAGGAATAAAAATGAAACTTTTGTTTTACCAAATATTGAAACGAACTTTGTGTTATTTTCTCCACGCATTTGGCCCAAAGAGTCATTGAGAGGAAAGTCAGATCTCACTTCCTATATTATCTAGTCGTCTGTGATATCATGGCTGAAGGTACTGGTGTTGGTGGTGGTTTGGAAGATGTTTTGGAGGTGAAGACGGACACTGCCATTGGCGGGGCTGGTGTATCTCCTGATCAGCCCTCAATCCAATTGGCCGATAATGTTGTGTCTGTGGAAAGTGGACAAACAGACAACGCAAGATGTGAAGAAGATTCTCAGCCCATGGTATGGTTGAAAATCTGGAAGGAACAGAATTTTGGATTAGAGTTGAGGGACGATATGATGGGGAAGGTTTCACAAGGGAAGCCTCCCACTTTTATGCTGCTGTCCTCTGGGATGTTTGAAAAATGGAGGGAATGACAGATTGCTGATGAGAATGAGCGGAGTACTTCTATCACTAGTTTAAATGCTAGTATGTTGGAATTGCTCCGTTTCAAGTATAGTGAACTAAGTATTCACGAGTCTACTCTCTGGAATGTTTGGGACAGTCTAGGGAGGGGACTTAGGATGGAAGACACATCTTTGTTTAGTTCAAGTGCCAGAGATAGCAGGATATGAGTAGGTGGTTGGAGGAAGCATTTTCTACAGAAATAGATGAGTCATTAGCAGAGGTAGCAGGAGTATCAGGAACTCGGAGTAAACCTCTAAGCCAGTAGGCTCAGGGGCTGAATTTAGAGATGTGCAGATGGGCAGTAGACAAACAGTTCCATCCTGGGGTCCATCAGGCACGTCTGGATATTGGCCCCAAAGAATGGTTTGGGGTCCACCTCCTATAAACACCTCATTTGATGGGAACCCTGATAGATTAGCATTATTTTTAAGCCAAGTTGTGAACCACCTAGAATTATATTCAAATTGCTACCCTTCTCAGTGGGCTCTTATAGTAGCGATAACTATAGTGTTAACAGGTGATGCTGCCGATTGGGTGGCAGAGCTACACAGTGTGCATGCAAAGGAATTGATTGATGTTGACTTGTTTTTGGATGCACTCAGAGTTCAATTTGAAGATAGGTCAAGGATACATCAACATGAAGAAACCTTAATGTCATTAAAACAGTAGGGGAGTCCTGCTGTGGAGTATGTCAAGAATTTTGGAAACTGGCAACTAGGTTGCCCACCTGGCCAGAAAAAACTGTTGATCTGGGAGTTTCGATCTGGTTTAAACAAAGGATTGAGGCAGGCTTGTCTTTATAGGGGGGTCCCCCAGAAACTGGGGGAATGGTATAAAACAGTTGTGGAATTGGATGTGGGACTAAGGGAGTTCCGTCCTACATATGGCAGGCCCAGAAGACAACAAATAGGAGCATTAGCAGCAAGGGATAAAGTGGAAGAAGAGGCTAAAGGTAATGGTAGAGGAATGGCACCAATAAGATCTTTTTGATATCAAGGTCTGGGACATAGTGCAATGGAGTGTCCATCTATAGCAACTGATGTGAGAAAACAGATGGCTCACATTCCTGGAGCCACAAATAGGAATGTATAAGGTAGTGAGCTGCCATGTGGTACAAAACAAGGGGTAGTTAATTCTGAAAGATCTCAAGAGGTGTCACAAAAAATGAATATGGAAGTAATAACAAATAGATGTGAGAAGAAAACACCTGATGGCAAACCACCACCCAGAGTAGTCTCAGGGCTATACAATAGTGGAGAGGACAGTTCAGAGGAGGATGATTTGGTGAGTAATCCTGTGTGACCATTTGTAATACCAGTAGTATTGGATAATCTAAAAAGAAAATTGGGGGGTCAGTATGGAGCATTGATCGACACTGGATGTACTAGATGTTTAATTAGTTAAAAAGTGGATGATGAATTACAGTTATCAGTGGAAGATCTGCCCAAACCTATGCGTTTTGAACAAGTAGATGGTTGGTTATTAGGTGGGGGTCCTGCTACAATAATGACAACCCCTATCAAATTAGAGATAGGGAGTCATTGGGAGCCTTTATGATTTATTGTAGTACCACAGATGCAGGAGGCACTAATTTTAAGTCTAGTATGGTTAGACAAATGGAAGCCAATGATATGGTGGGAAGACGGTTTCCGGAAGTTACGAATTGCAGTTGGTCCTATGTCCCCTCCATAAGTGCATAATAGAGAAGTTGTAACAACTATAGCTGATTTTGAGAAAATACTTTACCCTGAGATCTGGCAGATGTATTTAGTGAAAGGGAGTGTGAAACATTACCACCACACAGAACAACTGATTGCACAACTGATTTAATTCCTGGAGCAAAGTTTCCAAAACCAAGAATGTATGCCATGACTCCCAAAGAGATGGAGGAAATGAGAAAATATATAGATAAGAATTTGGCGTGTGGATTTATTCAACCTGGGAAATCACATATAACTGCCCCTGTTTTATTTTGCAAGAAAATGGATGGTGGATTACATCTTTGTATTGACTTCCAGCGCCTCAACACTATTTGTGTAGACAATGTATATCCCTGACTGCTAATCAACGATTTGTTAGCAACTTTAGCAACTGGCAGGTATTTCACTAAATTGGATTTATGAGAAGTCTACTATCAAATTCGGATACAAGAGTGGGATCCATGGAAAACCACTTTTAACTGCCCCTTTGGAAGTTTCCAGTTTAACGTTATGCCATTTGGGCTGCAAGGAGCACTCACTGTCTTCATACAATTCATAAATGAAGTATAACAAGAACATTTATATCATGGCATTTTAGTATACTTAGATGATATCTTGATTTATACTAAAACAATGTAGGAGCATGTGGCCTTAGTGAGAAAAGTTCTGAAAAAAATTACTTGATGCTGAGTTGTATATGAAACTCTCGAAGTGTAAGTTTCATTGCACATTGTTGGATTATTTGGGGTAGAAAATATCAAATAAAGGAATAGAGATGGATCCCAATAAAGTCAGAGCCGTAGTTGACTGGAAAGAACCAAAAATAAAAAGAATTACAAAGTTTTATAGGATTTGTGAACTTTTTTTGGCAGTTTATTCCTAAATTTGCACAAATCGCTTTACCAGTCACCAAAACCCAGACCTAGCCAACCCATTGTGTGGTCACAGGAGTATCAGCAAGCGTTTGACAACTTAAAAGCCTTATTTGCTCAAAAGCCCATTTTAAAACATCCAAAAACAACTAAAAGTTTTGTAATACAAGCTGATACAAGTGATGTGGCTGTGGGAGCTGCCCTATTACAGTATAACCTAGATGGACAATTACAGCCATGCACATATACATCACAAAAATTTACAACCACAGAGCAAAGGTGGGCTATTTGGAAAAAATAAGCTTTTGCTGTAAAATGGGCACATAGTACATGGCAACACCTATTAGAAGGGTTAAAGTAAAAAATTGAAGTGTGGACAGATCATAAAAATTTGCAAGCATTACAAAAACCGAGAAAACTGTCCCCTAAACAAGTAAGATGGGCTTTGTATTTTAAACATTTTGACTTTCTCTTGTGATATGTTCTGGGAGGTAAAATCTTCATGGTGGATGCACTATCTCAACTACCTCAATACAATGCACCAAGAGATGAAGTTATTCAACCCATGATCTCTGTGAGAATGCTAATCGAATACATTCAGGTGTTGACAACAAAAGAGATAACCAAAAAGGAATTACAAGAGGCTACAAGAACGGATGTATGGATAAAAACCAATAACACTGCCTGTTTATATAAAGATGGGCTGTATTGGAGAGGGGATAAAATGTATGTTCCATTGAGCTATAGAAAAAATATATTATCCCAATATCATGATGTTCAGCAAGCTGGACACTTTGGATTTTTTAAAACACTACATTTGGTAAGGCAGCAGTTTTGGTGGCCACATATGAGAGATCAGAAATTGAACAGTACATTAAAGAATGCCACGTTTGCATGACTACGAAACCACCAGTAGGAAAACCTTTAGAACTATTACAAACTGTATCAAATCCTAACCGGCCATGGCAAGATATAGCCATGGACTTTATTGTAGAGTTGCCCAGCAGGAATGGATACACGGTAATCTGGACTATCATAGACTTGTTTTCAAAACAAGCTCACTTCATACCATGTAAAGGATTACCTTCGGCAACAAAATTCGCAAACCTATTTATAAAACATGTATATTGACTGCATGGCACACCCAGGAGAATAATTACAGATCGGGGTGTGCAATTCACGGCATGATTTTGGAGAACTTTTGTATGTCTTTTAGGATCCTCTCAAGGTCTTTGCTCTGCATACCATCCCACCACTTACGGGGCTTCTGAAAGAGCCAATGTGATGATTGAGAGATATTTGAGATCATATATCTCTTATCAACAGCAAGAATGGGCTGATTTACTGCCATTTGCTGAAGAAATGGGGTGATTTACTGCCATTTGCTGATTTACTGCCATTTGCTGATTTACTGCCATTTGCTGAAGTGACTGCCATTTGCTGATTTACTGCCATTTGCTGCCATTTGCTGAACAATGCCATACATGAAAGCACAGGATATAGCCCATTCCAAATAGTAAATGGGATAGAATTTGTTCCAATCTCCGATTTACAGTGTGATGATCAACATCCTATGAATGTCAAAATGTGGTCAAAAAAAGTACAGAATAGTTGGGATAATGTGAAAGAGACTCTCAATAAAACAGCACTAGAATACAAACAACAAGCAGACAAGAAAAGAAAAGGGTATAAAACATTCCAACCTGGAGATTATGTGTACTTATGAACCAAATATCTAAAATTACACTGAAATAGTCGAAAATTAGGACCAAAATATCTTGGACCTTTCCAAATTACGAGAGTGATAAACCCCGTAACTGTAAAACTTAAACTACCACCACGGTTACACCAAATACATCCTGTATTTCATGCTAGTTTACTGAAGCTTATGGAACACATTAATATACCTCAACTTGAAGAATCTGTACTAGCTAAAGATGTGACACATGATGAAATTGACCAAGTCCTATATTCCCAGATACATAGAAAAGTGTTGCAGTACTTAGTGAGATGGAAGGGGTACCCTGAAACAGAGGCAATCTGGGTAAAAGTATCAGATATATGTGCTAACAGACTGATAAGACAATTTTATGTCAAATATCCAGATAAAGCTGGATCACAAAGAGAGAAATAAGTAGTGATATAATATATATTGTTTTATAAACTGGTTCCTGGTAGAGGAGGACGCCTGTTGAGACTACGCAACACATGCATTTGAAACAAAACCCCATCGATCAGAAGAATGGCAATCCCCTTCATTTGAATAAACTCTATATAATAATAATTGTCCGGTATACTGAAAATGCTGTTTGGTTAAGATATGTGCATTAACCACGGTAAATGTGATTGAATTATGATGAATAATCATAAATAATTATGGTAATCAGGGGTAATAAAGGCAATCATGGATAATAGAAAGTAATGAGGGGAAATCATGATAAATACTGAGTTCCAGGAAACTCGGGTTAGATCTGACTTTATATTATTTTCTTGCTATTGTCTTGGAGTCCTTGCAGAGGAAGAAATAAAAATGAAGCTTTGTTTTACCAAATATTGAAACGAAGTTTGTGTTATTTTCTCCATGCATTTGGCTCAAAGAATAGTTGAGACTTCTCTATAATCAATAAAATCTTCCTTTTCCTGAGAACATTTGAGTATATATTTCTAGATAAGACATCATTAAATCATCAGGAAATACATATGTGACAAATACTTTGTGTGGTGTATGACAACATTTTACAATTCTTCTTGTCATCAATATACAGCATGAAATAAGAAAGGAACCATCTGTTTTCAAATGTATAACAGCTGTTCTTTCCTTGTCTCTGCCTGTACTGAAACTGGATTATTAAATTTCTTCTTTAATTAAACATATTTTGGCAATAAATCAAATTCTGGAAGGAAAGGAGGGAGGACTGGAATTTGTAGCCAAAAATAATAAGAATTTAGAAGACATGCATAATGTAATACAGCAAAAATATATAGCAGCCCAGTTATTAAACTATAAGCAATAATATTCTAGGTTGATATTGGACACAGAAAAAAGTATAGCATGCATTAACAATTTTTACTCTGCTTTCCTTTCTCCCAAAAGTGTATCTACCACCAACTAACTACATCTACTTTACTGGAAAAATATAAGGGTTGGGGACTACTGTATTGCATGAGATGAAATTTTGGTTTTATTTTTTCAGCTGTTATTTATTTATTTGTTGTTTATCCATTATTTTCCCACAGCAGCCAACAGCAGGTAGGGTGTCTTAGAAATGGTGACTGATCCATTCTTATTCAATGGGTCGTCTATATTCTAATCCTATAAATGATATCTGCCAGGGATATGATACAAATTGAAATGAATTATATGATTATTCCTGTACACCATTACCTCATCTGCTTAAAGATGCTTAAGGAGGAAATGTGTCTGATGCAATCTGAAGAAATCCATGATGACCTTTTTTGTTTATTTTCCATGGTGGCTTCTTGGAATGGGACATCATCTTAAATAGATGGAATTATTTTTAAAGTTCCTTCAATACATTATTGAAAAATAAATGGCGAAGAAACATCTAGGCCCATAATGGGGAAACTATGCCATGCATGCCTGAAATGGCATGCTGAGCCATATCTCTGGGCACACCAGCTGTTGCCTGTTGCTGTTCTAGTTTCTGGCAGGTGTATGCATGCCAGCCAGCTGGTCTTCACACATGCAGGAGTGCTGGAAACCAGAAAAGCAGGTCCCCAGAGCACATGCATGCACCGGCCAGCTGGTGTTCATGCATGTGAGAGTGCCGGAAACCAGAACAGCAGCTCCCTGGAACACATGCACATGGTGGCCAGCTGGACTTTGTGCACAGATGCACATTACAAACTGGAAGACCAGGTGGCCGGCATGAATGTGCATACCAGGAAGCTAAGCTTCTGGTTTCTAGCACTCCCATGCACACATGTCAGGGAACTGCTCTTCCGGTTTCCAGCATGTATGTGTGCATTCCCATTTCAGCATTTGGTGCCGAAAAGGTTAGCCACTAATGATCTAGGCAGTAGTAGCTCAAATGCATTGCTTTTTTGCCTCTGATTATTACAGAATACATGGACAATAAATACCTTGCTCCTGTAGATAATAAAGGGCCATACAGATGTTCTATCAAAATTATGGTGCTGGTCAACTTTAACATCTGATCTTTATAAGCACTCAACCAGAATCCTTTAGGATTAGTCATCAGCAGAAAATCAGCATGTCAGAGAATTATCTAGAAATCTGCAGACATGTTTTTAACAAAATAAGACTTTTTGACTGTCTCTTTTTCTTGCTTTTGCTCTTTATTAGTTAGTTTTTATGTGCTTTGTAAAGTTTAATAAAAATGATTATATACAGTAGATAAAAAGTAGAAATCTGCAGACAAGATGGTTCAGGCTGTACTTTTGTTACCATGAGAAAAAAAAATGTAGAAATGGACTCAGAAAGAGAAGGAAGGAGGAGGGGAGGGAAGGAGGGGAAGGGAAGGAGGGGGAGGGAGGAAGAGGGGGAAGGGGAAAAGGAGAGAGAGAGAGAGTGAGGCAATAATTTCTCTGCAACTTTAAGGCTAGGTCACACTGGCCAACAGATGCAAAACGGATGCAAAAAGGACACAGCGGACGAGCAAATTTTCCATCCATTGTTATCTGCTCTCAAAAGTGCCCCAAATTTGCATAAACAGAGTGGACAACAATGGAAAGAAACGGACGTGGGGAGGATGTAGCAGGGATGTAAAGCGGATGTTCGTAGGAAGCCTAGCGGATGGAAGCGGATGGAAGCGGATGACACATCCGCAGGGCTTCCGGGGAAGAACAGCAAAGTGGATGCGTAGCAGAAGGAGTGGATGCACAGTGGATGCGTAGCGGATGATGCGGATGCATCACGGACGCCTATAGGATGCATAGCGGATGCGTAGCGGATGCAAAGCGTTCACTGCGCATGCGGGGACGATGAATTGCGTAAGCTCCATGGATATAAAAGGATGCAGCTCGTAAGCAGTCAGCATTCAGAGGAAAGACCTGCTGCCAGAGACATCTTGAGAGAACACCATGGGGAAGAAGAGGAAGCCTGTGCCTACTCCTGCCAGCCCTGGCAAGAAGGACAGAACCACCATCCCACCCCCTGGCACTGACTCTGAAGCTGCTGGTGGTGCTTTTGCTGCTGGTGGTGGTGCTCCTGGTTTTGCTGCTGCTGGTGCTTCTCCTGCTGGTGCTGGTGGTGCTGGTGGTGCTTCTCCTGCTGCTGGTGCTGCTGGTGCTTCTCCTGCTGGTGCTTCTCCTGCTGGTGCTTCTTCTGCTGGTGCTTCTGCTGGTGCTGTGATGGACCAGCCCCAAGGCCCTCAAAGCCCTGCTGCTGAAGGCCCTGAAGCCCCTGCCAGAGGGAGGAAGAAGCAAGGCAAGGAGAAGGGGGAGAGGAAACAGTATTCCATTTCCGAGGACCATGAGGAGGAGGTGCTGGAATGGCTGAGGGAGAACGAGTACCTGTGGAGGAAGGGCCACAGGCTCAATCGTGACACCAAGAGGAAGCAGGCAGCATGGAGAGAGAAGGTGGAGAGCCTGGGCTACACTTCAGATGTACTCCTTGGGTGGTGGAAGCACATGCACACCTGGTATGGCAAGCTGCACCTGAAGAAATCCGGGAAGGCCGCTGTCAAGCTCACTGACTGGGAGACCTATGTCATGCCCAGGTGCAGCTTCCTGGAGGGTGACATCCACCACCGAGGAGCAGCCCCTCTGTCAACCCTCTCCCTCAGACAGCCCACTGAGAGGCACTCCTCTTCCAGCCAGGAGACAGCTACCGTGTCCAGGCAGGTGTCTTTGGAGGGCCCCACGGCAGAGACACCCCCGACAGCTGCACTCCCCATGCCAGAGGATGTGGAGGATCCCCTGTCTCAGATGGAGCAAGAAGAAGCAGCCACCAGAGACCACCCCACCCCCACCCCCAGCTCCACCTCCACAGAAAGCAGGCAGAGAGGCAGACCGGAGGGACAGAACCACACTGTTCTCTTGGAGAGCAGGGACACAATCAAAGCCAGCACAGATCTCCTCTCCCAGCTGGTCCACTTACCATCCTCTAACCTCAAGCCCTTCATCACGTTCATGAGCCAGACCCTCATGGACATGCCCGAAGCCCAGTACCAGGCGATGAAGGAGAGGATCACAGCTCTTCTGCACCACGCTCCAGGCCCAGCTGAACCTGCTCCTACCCACTCCAGGTCTGTTCCTCCACCCCAGGCGATGTCACAGCCCTTCCAAGGATTTCAGCAGCCCCTCGCCCACCAAGCCTACCACTACCAGGACTTTCCACATCAGAGGCAGCCCTTCCCATTCCACAACCAGGTTCCTCGGATGCCACAGATGCCACAGACACCTCACCTGAGCCAGCTGCAGACCAGACAGCCCCACTACACTCCTCCTTCCTCCACCCCACAGCCAAGCCCTTCCTCAGAACATCTGTCATCAGTCTTGGGCCTCACATCCCAGGTACTTGAGGAAGGGCCTCTCAACCTCACGGGACTGATTCAGCTCTCTGAGAGCTTCCTACACACACATCTCCTGTTGTACTCTTGGGGCCAGGCCCCTCAGTGGCGCCTCAGACCAGCACTCCAGCCACAGCCACAGTTGTGGGATAGATAAACCTCCAGTGCAAGCATAGTGGGACTGTATGGTCCCCCATCCCAGCTGCCACACGTATGACCCTTTATTATCAATAACAATTTAATCATTGATCAACACATTTCAACATAAACAAAACTCTTTATTAATGCCCTTTTCATTGTAGGGCCACTCAATATACATGGCACAATCTCATCAGTGTGATGAGACAGGCTGAAGGAAGCATCCATGAAGCATTTACCATCCTGTTTTGCAACTCCACTGCTCCAGCTGGGGAGTTGCACCAGTGTTTCAGGAGGTTGCGCTTCTTCTTCCCTTCACGTGAAGCTCTGTTGGGGCCTTGCACATCCACAGTGTCTTTCAGGTTTAGTCCTTGCCTCCATTCACCAGGCGCCATGTCCTATTGCCTTGTTGACAGTCCACAATCCTGTTCTGCAACACTGGGTAGCGGGTGCGCATGAGATTGTGCAGGATGCAGCAAGCTTCCATGATGCTCCTCACAGTCTCTGGGCAATGCTGCATGGTGGTGAGAAGTACCTGGAATCTGTTGGACAGGATGCCAAAGGCGTTCTCCACCACCTGTCTTGCCCTGGACAGCCTGTAGTTGAAGATCCTCTCTTCACAGGTGAGGTATCTGGAAGTGTAGGGCTTCATGAGGTAGGTTCTGAGGGAGAAGGCGTCATCACCCATGGTGAAGTAGGGCACATCTTGTGTGTCATTGGGTAGGGGGTCTGGATCTGGGAAACCCATGATGAGGTTGCATTACAGCTCATCCTTGAGGTCACTGGCATTGTATATCTGGAAATCTGAAGCTGACCCATTGCCTGAAGCATCGATGTACATAAACTTGTAGTTAGCATCAACCATGGCAAAGAGGATGATGCTGAAGAAGCCCTTGTACTTGAAATAAGTGGACCCTGAGTTGGCTGGAGCTTTGCAGGCCACGTGTTTCCCATCTATGGCTCCAACAGTGTGGGGAAAGTTTCACCTCTGACACCACTGCTCTGCAAGTTTCCTCCAGCCTTCTTCAGTGGTGGGACACTGGAAGAGCTCCTCCACGTATTCTTTGATGATGGCCTGCACCACTTCTCTGACCACAATGCTGATGGTGTTGTGTGGCACCCTCCAGGCATACTGCATGTTTCTGTATGTGGTCCCGGAGGCCAGGTGATGCAGAGTCAGTGCCACCTTCAGTCCAGGATCCAGGCTGGGATGGAAGTTGGTGCTTGGCTTGGTCAACCTGGGTCTCAGACACTCCACAACTTCATCAAACATGGCTGGTTGCATCCTCATGAAATGCTGGAATGCACAAGGGGCTTCATTCCTCAGCTCCACCATCAGCTTGTCATAGAGTCCAAACTCCACTCTTCTCCCGATCCATCTTTGGACCCAGACAGATCTTGGATGTCTCCTTCTCCTTGCGTAGAAAAGGTGAAACAGTCTGAAGAGGGCTTGGTTCTGGTGTTGAATGATGGCGGCTACCAAAAGGAGTGTGTGATGATCCATGGTGGACATCAATGGATGATGTGGAAGAGCAAGAGCAAGGCTGAAGAGGTCTGCACACCACGGCTGCTGGACTGTTTGTGAGATCCAGGTGATTTCCTCCCCCTTTTTATAGGAAATGTCGGTTTTCCACTAGGTGTCCTTCCACATACTCTAGACATCTTCCAGACATCCTAAATATCCCAGATACGTCCCATATACGAATGTTTTGTCCATTTTAATGCTTTATATCCGAGCTGCATCCGCTTTCATCCTTTCTATGTCCATGCTACTAATGCTGTGTGGATGTTCCGTGTACCTTTCGCTTCCTCCCTCTTTCCGTTTTCATTTGCAGTGGATGTGAGTTGCGCAGATGCCCAGAGGATGCCGAGTGGATACATAGGACGTGTAATGGATGACAACAGACATAGAACGTTTGTTGCCCGTATGTGTCGTGGATGTAGATCATACGCAGTGGAAAGTTCATCCTCTCAAAAAGTTTTGTGCAGCTCAAAACTTTTTGAGCAGATGAAATAGCAGTAGATGGATGCTCGACGGATAGAGCATATGAAAGACGTATGCAGTGAGTACACAACGGATGTATCGCATTTTCCATCGGATGGCAAGCTTTTTTGTCCGTTTTACATCCTCTTTGCATCCGTTGGTGCAATGTGACATGGGCTTTATGTCCAGATATTGTGAACTATGTTATAGATAAGGAAACACCTTGAACAAATATTTGTAAACTAAAATCCCCCTTCCCCCACCAAACAAAAAAATATTTCCCTGCAAATTTAAACAATGCTCAAAATATATGTAGATGTTCACACACATTCCTTCCCAAATTGCCAAGTTCAGGTATGATATTTTTAAAAATTGTATTGTTATATCAAATGTAGAGAAAGAACCTTTAGGTTGTACAGTATGTATGAAATTGTTCCTTATCTTACTGAAATTTACAGTAAACTTTTTAAAAAATAATTTTGTGTGTTTGTGTGTACATTTTCAATATATTATGTTAAGTATTAATACTTTGCTGTTTACTTTGCTGTTCATGTCACCAGAAAAACTGTCCAGAAATTTTAATGGCACTTCCAATTTATTTTAGAAATGTAATCAACAAAAAGGGGAAAAGGCATTTTATCATGCTCGGTGGATATGTAAAATAGTTTGAAAATTTCAGAGACAAGTACATATAATAAGACAGAAATTTTTGAGGATTAATAAACAATTTAAGACAGAACTTTTGTGACTCATGAATAAGCAAATTAGGAAAAATAAATGGAACTTTGTTTCTGTATATTACAACTGCAACAAGACTATTATTTGCACAAAAGTGGATTTGAATTTACCCACAGGGGAGGAATGGATGGTGATGAACTTGTTGAGATGGCCAAATTGATAGCTTTAATTAGAGGTAAGGCATTGTTTAAAGCAGTGATAGATTTCAAAGTGGTTTACCATCGGTTCAGTGGCTTGGTGGGCATTCTTTGCATGCATACACATACTTTGTGTGCATGCACCAAAAGCTCACTTTGCACATACACAGACGTTTTCCTACTCACCTCCTACTATCCTGTACTCTCTCTGTGGCTTCAACAGCTGATGTGCGGCAATCTGCTGTGCTGCGCAAAGCAGCTGAGCTTCAAAAGCAGGGAATAAAGATATCTTTCTCTCTCCTCTTTTTATCATAAATATTAGTTTTTGATCATTTTATTCTTTCATTTTAAAATGTTTATAACATCATATAAAAAAGAAAATAAAGCTGACTCAGCAAGCTAGTACCCACTGAAATAATAGACATTTTATTGGTCAGTTACAAAATTAGGTTTATTTTCAGAATTGAATAACTTATACATGGAGTGGGGATTGATTTTTGAGATATAATATGGCAGGAGGCCTATACTACAAAATTGTAACAACCCCCAGAAATATTTGTTCCCTGCTCCTAAACACAATACAACATGTTCCTTGTTTCTCTAGAAAGCAAGCAGGAATCAGTTCATAGATATTGCAGAAAAGCAACCCTGTTGATGTTCAATGGTAGCATAGGCTTCTTTGGAGATAAAATGCCATGGAAATAGTTAACTGGAAGTTGGACCACCAGGCAAGAATGTTCTCCGTTCAGGTGAGAGCAACCTGCAATTTTTCTTGTTACCTGTCTTCCAACTTTAAAAAACCTGGGAGCTCTTCCACACCTTTTAATGTTTTCTCTTTAATTCTAGTTAGCATAGCCAAGGAGACAATATCATAATTTGCAAAAGTAACTTCCAAGTTTTGTGGAAGTAAAATTAAGGTTTTTTTGGAGGGAGGGGGAATTCTAAGGAAATAGTGATTAAAAAACAACAGACAAAATGAATATGTTTTATTTACATGAATTGCTAAATGTTTTTTTTTGAAAAGGAGTGAAAGGAATAGATAAAACCAGACAGAAGGCACAATGAAATGACAGTAGTATCCCATATTAGTACAAACACCATTATTTTTCTTATTGACACCAACTTTTATTTGCTGTTTTGTTAACAATGAATTCTGTCTGGAAAATCTGTCTGGACACCTTTATGACTGTATTTAGGAATTTGCTATTGTACATCACATTGGGTTTTTTTTTTAAGAACTTCTCTTTTATCCAGAATTTGTTTCCTGTTTTTCTTGCCTAACTTCAGATAATACCCTTGACTTTGGTGCTTTCCATAAAGCACCAAAAGTGGGATTGTGGGAAAACATTTCCTTCAAGAGATACCAAGCACCGCATCTTGGATCAGCATAGACATTCGACAGCTTTACAAAATTATATTTTAAAGAACATAGAAATTCTTTTTAAGATTCCTATTCTTGCCAAAAAAAAAAAAAAAAAAAAGACTAGAAAGAAACAATCAACTGTGATAATCATATGGAGGAGACTAGACCAGACTTCATTTAGATTTCTCACTCAGGGACTGAAGTGTGATATTTTACTTGACTGAAGAAAATAGAAGATCATTCTGCAAATTAGATCAGCTTTCTTTTAGTTTTTACCATGTCAGTAACTGCTTTCAAGGATAAAATTCTAGGACGCAGAGGTTATATCTAAAACATGTTAGCTTTCCCAAGCATTTTGTCCTTTTGATTGCTATTTTCTTTATGCATGTCATAAATTATCCTTATTTCTTATGCTCTGAGTATATGGTCATCTTTGTAAATTCAGCACTGTCGGGAAATCAATTATTATGGGCATGTAGTCACTTTATTTGGAGATAAATTTTTAAATCTGACATAACAATACTTAGTCAAGCATATGAATCTCTTATTATTTTCAGTTTTTCTTCCCCTTTAATTACACGTTGTCAAATCCTTTCCAAATTAGTGCCTTCTCTCTTAATCATCAGCTAGATTGTCTAATTAATCAGTTGGAACTGCTTGGTCTTCCTTCCCGACTTGGGAGTGCTCCATCATTGGAGGTTTTCAAGAAAAGATTGGACAACCAGTTGTCCTTGATGGTATAAGAACTCCTGGCTTGAGCAGAGAGTTGGACTAGATGACCTCCAAAGACAGTTAAAGCCCTATGATTTTGTGATCAAAAACTGTGAGATTGGGGACTTATGATAAGTAAAAGTAATATTTGGGCCAGATTTTTGTTGTATAAAAACAATTATTAAAACTAATATAAAATTGAAACCACTATTTGTTCTTTTATGGATTAACAACTTGAAAGAAAATTTGGATTTTTTAAAAATTATATACAGTATGTTGACTGCACTGAGAAACTTATCTGCACAAAAATGGACACATCTATAGACATCACAAAATGATTGCTTTAATTAAAGAAAATGACTTATCCAGTTTTATTTCCACTTGGAAACCATTTCTGGACTTTATGTTCAAAACAGAAAAAAAAAAACCCTGATTTTAGGTTTTAAATAAAATCTATTGCTATCGAAATGGGTAGTACTTACCAAACGTGTAAAACAAAATGTTGAAGTTGTAACTGTGTTTTTTATTCTTCTGCACCTGTGGTGGGATTAAAAAATTTTTACTAACAGTTTTGTGGGCATGGCTAGGGTGTGGCAGGGGAAGGGTACTGTAAAACCTCCAATCAGAGGTGATCTTTGCCGGTTCTCCGAACTACTCAAAATTTCTGCTCCCAGTTCTCCAGAACTGGTCGGAACCTGCTGAATATCACCTTTGTTCTCACTGAAAAAATTCAGAGGCCACTGTTGTTGTTTTTTCCTTTACCGTGCATTTCCTTTTCTTCTTCCACTTTTCCAATTTTCTGATATTTGTTTTCATTTTTTATATTATAATAAAATGTAATAAATGAGAAAAGAAAAAACCCAAAATGTTGAGATTAATTTTCAGTATAAATCTGCTCAATTTTCAGACCAGTGAAAGTTAGCAAAAGGGAGGATTAGTCAAGTCTTTTTTGGGGAGAGGAGGTAATTGACAAGCAAAAAACAAAGAAAAATTAAAAAAAATCTATTTTTTTTCATTATTTCCTGGTTATTGCTGAAAGTTCCTAATTCCCAGATGTATAAATTAGATAGCAAATAGTTCATGAATACATCTTTGTGATGCTTCCAAATTCCTTAAAATATTGTGCAGATTCCTACTTCAAACGTTCTTAACCATTTGAGCCAAACTGTGCAAGGTTAAATCAACTGGATTTTTAAAAAGGAAAAAAATATCAAAAAGGAAAAAAAGTGAAGAAATTCAAAGTTTTCCTAACATGCTACTGTTTTTTCACATGCTATTACTCTCAAAATAACAAAATATCATCACAGGTTTTAGTTTTAGAGAGTGAAAAATACATTTTACAGACATTCACATTTCTGTCCACATCACACATTATTTTTCATCACTTGCAGTGCAATCTCATCCATTACTGTTCAGTAGCAAGTCTCTTGGGTTGCTCAACTTCATGCCTCTATATGTACCATCCATCTATACTTCAGTTTGAAAAATTGTATTAATTTAATATATTAAGCATTAAAATCACTCAGTGTATCAAACCTACTTCGAGGCTTTGCGGACCCTTTTTTTCGCTCTCTGTGGGGTAAAAAAAGGATTAGAAAGCTATGATTTTAAGATCCTAACCATAATAATTTATCATTTTTCATTTAATTGTGCATAAAATATTACTTATCAATAAATTAATCTTTAGATTTGACATCTGTTGTGTGTTTTATATACAGTTTTTCTGGTTTACTTGCCTAGTCTTAATTGCTGATTCTCTACGTTTGTTGTTGTCTAGACTTTGGCTTTTTGATGAAAGTAGATTATTTTATCTTTTTGGTTAGCCTTGCCTGTTCTAGGACAGTTCACTTTGCTTTGCTTCCTTCTATTCCAATGCTCCTCCAGCTTTGCAAATGTCAAAGAAGTTACAAGGAAATTCCAATGGTACTTTTTCAAGAGGCAACTGGACTTGCTGTTTTTTCCTTGAAGACATTTTACTTGTCATCCAAGAAGCTTCTTTAGCTTTGATTGGATGCTGGGGAAGAGCTGAAGAAACTTCTTGGATGAGAAGTGAAATGTCTTCAAAGTAAAACCAGAAAGTCTAGTTGCCTCTTGAAAAAGCATATTCGGGACAACTATGACCTGGATGACTGAGAATCTCCATCAATATTAAGCTACAAGACAGTACAAGGTGACTCATGAAGCCGAATTAAATTCCTTCTTTCAATTGAAAAGAATTTGTTGAAGTCATATTATTATGTCAAGCATTTTTCTAGTACAGTATTTTTATTTCCTTTGTTAATTATTTCAGCATAATGAAATTGTGAAAAATAAAAAGGCACAATGAACAATGTATTTCATGCAGTTGCTAAGGTTCCTTTTTCTGTTTATGAATGTTATCATCTCTTAACACTTATTGTATCAAAATAGCTTAGAGTTAATACTTATTACATCAAAATGGCTTAAAGTTTGACTGTATTTGCAATTCCAATTATTCTAGAAAACTTGTCTTGGGTCAAAAATGGTACAGCTGCAGTTTCTTCTCTTAGAGCTTATAACACTCTTATTTTACTTGGTCAAATGTCACGATAGTTTGTCAGTGTGAAATGATGGAAGGTAAACCTTACAACAAAGCTGATTAGTCTCTGGAACTTTCTATCCTAAATTATACTGTGGAATTTGGGTTGAATAGTTTGCATTTTCTTCTCTGCCTGCTTCCAATATTGCATTAAGACTGTAATTTATCCCTAATTTTTTAAAATAGTTCTTTTTTCAAGAAAAGAATTCCCTGTATTTTTTTTTTTTTGCTTTATTCTGATTTATTTAATATCAGTAGTTTTTCTTGTGCTAAAAACTTTAGACCAGGGATGTCAAACTAATGTGGTCACAGTGGCATCACATTACATATTGGGACTTTTCCCCTTTCACTAAACTGGTGGGGGGGTGGCTAGTGAGTGATGCATCTGGCCCATGGGTCAGGATTTTGACAGCCCTGATTTAGACAAGGAGAATCTACTGCTATTAAACAAATTGTCTCATTTGTCTAATGTTTTTATCCCTAACTTTAACAATGTGATTTCCTATGATGCATTTTTTTTTGTTTTAATTGCAAATCTTTGCATCCTTTCAAAATGAACTATACTTCTTGTTCTTAAATAGCTCCATGGTAGATGTTTTGTTAAATTTCCCCTTATGTTTAATGTATTTAATGAACAAAGAGACAGGGATGCTATAGGATGCTCTAATACTTATACCTGAACTATAAAATATGGTGATAGCGAAGGCAACCAAATTATTTCACTTCAAATGAATTAACTTTCCCAGGAGAAATAAGCTACCAGAACAACCACAGAAACATTACACATAAAGAATGTTGATTAAAACACTAGGAGATAGAAACAGTGCTAGGAAGCAACAGAGTTTAGAGATAACACCCAGCACAGTCATACATCAAGAGTAAATCTTATTCAAAGAACACAATTTGTTTTTACCTCTGTCCTTCAATCTATTTTCTTCATAGTACTACCTTCATTACCTCACAGTTCTGCCACAGCTACCACACTCATGTGCTACTATATTCAGTCAAATTATGCTGCCTTGTCAATTAAATAACTTGTCAATTATTATGCTCTATTCAGTGTATGTGCATATGTATATTTATATGTACTATATATAGGTTTGTGTATATGCTTATGAATATGTGCATATATTTGTGCACATGTATATATGTGCATGCACGAACACACAAACATATACACTAAAATACACAAAGGGGTTGAGTTCCTATGTCCTTTCCTGTTAGCCTCCATTTATGAACAAACTCTAAGGACAATTTGATCAATATACCTATCAACCACTTTATTACAAAATAAGCACTCTAATTCCTCTCCAGAGTACTTTACTGAGGGTATTTCTTTTGCTTTCATACTTTATTGAAAACCATTTCTTTTATATAAGCTTCAAATAAAAAAAATATAAAATGGAAATATGGACTTAATCGTCTTCAATCTTTGGTTTACAACAGTCTTTCTCAAACTTGGCAACTTTAGGATATGTAGACTTTATGGGGAATGGCTGGCTGGGGAATTCTTAATGGTGCCAAGTTTGAGAAACATGGATTTAGAACACCAGCCCCCTCATCTGAGTAGATAATAAGACAAAGAACTGGATATAAACTTCTTATCAATGACAATTCAGATCACTTTTTCAACTATCTCATTTTAAGGGTGATTATGTATGTGTATGCATATGCATATACATATATACAAATGTACACACATACATAATCACCCTTAAGATGAGATAATTGAAAAAGCAATCTGAATTGTCACTGATATGAAGTTTGGATGGGTGGATTGATGGACGGATAGATGGTTACACATATGTATATACAAGCACGGGGAACAAACCAGAGTTCTAAGGGACCATAAGAAAGTGCTATAATCCCTTAGCATAATTTTCTGGAATTTATTGTGCAAATAATATAGACTTCCTGAATCCTGACTAGGACAGCTCTCCAGTTGGATTATCATGGTTAATGTATCAGCACCTTTCAATAATCACAGAAAGTAACAAGTTCATATTCCTCTCACAGCATAACTCATCTCAAAGAGCAATCAAAGCAGCTAATTGTTCCAAAAGTAGGTTTGCAAGCAAGTTGAAAGGAATCCAGAAAATCAGTTCCATTCAAGAATGCTTGAAATAAATGGGAAGAGAAACATTGGAGGCAATGTGACCCAATCCACAAAGCAAAACAAACACAGGGACTGTTTTGGGAATGAAAGTCAATATAGAATCAACATTTTAATTAAGATTATTTTGTTCTCAATAAATCCTGACAGAAATGCCCTCTTTGGATCTCTTTCTACCACCTAGTCTAGGACACTATTCCACCTTATCTTCCCTTTGCACCTGGCTTCAGTATCTCAGCAGGATTTCATTAAAATATGTAATTGGATGACCTTTCAGATTTTAGTTTCTACATGGCAACAAAGAAGAATCTTTCTCATGAAATGGCAGACTTTCATTTTCCAATGCTTAACTTTAAATGTATTCAGTAACTTCCAGCCAAGACTGTAACACCCTTCTATCTCAAAATTGCTCATCAAAAAAATGTATTTAATCACAATGGCATGTCACTCCAATGATGCCAAATTAATTTTGTCATTTGTTTTAGAGGGATAAAATCAATACCGCCAAGTCACATTGCTGTGGATGTAAAATCATTTTAATGACTTCCTCTTTAAGGACCATTATTAAACCCAATTAAGTAAATAATCCTTCAGTGAAGAATAGGACACAATCATGTCATATTTCATCAGGTGTTATTAAATATTTTGCAATTGATCAATATGAAATTATAACAGGTACAGGTTTGCATATCATGAGCATTTTTAAAGAAGTAGAGCTGATCATTCAGCAGCTCAACCAAGTAAGGTTCCTTGGTTGCACCATTCATGAAATGGATCATGTTTACTACTTCTTAAAGTTATGTGTGAGGCATGGAACTTCTTAAAGGAATTGTACCCAGTCAGAGAATAATATATTATTGTCGCTTGCAATAAGTCCCTCATTTTTTCCAATTTTAAATGTGAGCCTTGACTTTTTAAATATTAAAATGTAATGGATAATGCGTTGATATTTTCTCAGATTAATTCTTTAAGAATGCTGTTTAAGCATCCAATCTGTTCTTTCTATGATCTTAAACATGCACACTTCTTACAATTGCCAGGGCAATATACACCAATATACAGAAATCTGTAAGGTATGTAGCCTGTTACTCCAGTTGTCCGATTTTGATTTCTGTAGTCTCTTCTGTTTTTGCTTTCCAAATTGGTGTAAACAAGTTCATTGGAGAATATATCTAATTAGTGAGCAGGGCTGAGATTTCTGATGCATTTCTCTAGAGCACAATCTTATACTCTGTGTATATATAGCCAAAATTCCTAAAATGCTGAAAATACACACCCTTAAACTGGGGTTGCACTGTGGGGCTGTTTTTTCACCAAAAGTAGTGTCACAACTTTGGAGAGGGGAGTAGCAAGTAGTAATTTAAAAACTGCACTCAGGCTTTAAATCTGACCTATTCATGGCAGTATTTTAAGGGTATTTTAAGGGCTGCTGACAATAGGGACAAAGGAAGAAGATATTTATTTGAAGGGTTAGTCTTTCTCTTCAAATCCTTTTCCTTTGAATTACTTGTGTAAAGCCTCACATTAATGTAGGAATACAAGTCAAAGATGAGGATTTGTCGTCCCCACCCACAGCATCATTTCCTAAAAATGATGCTTTATAATGAATTAAAGCAACTTTCATTATCAGATGATATTAATTTCAAATCTGTAAGGACCAGATGAAAAGTCTTCTTTACTGCTAACCTGCTGATCAGAGGAACAGGTTTCTTATTGACATTTCAGTAGAAAGGCAGCTTTAGGAATATAAGAAGTCTTGAGAGGAAAGTCCTATGTTTGAACTAATTCATTATAATGTGATTATGGTTATGTAAAATATGCTATACTGAAGAAAACATATCAAATAATAGCCTAAAAATCTAATTACATGTTCTAATTGGGGCACAAAACATACAGCAGTTTTGATCATTCTGCAGTGGACAGATAATGAAGTAAAGAGGCAAGCCTTTATCCTACTATTTAAAGCTGCTTTGCTTTGCCTTTCCTGAGAATGGGGGGTTGCTGCCCATAACTGCTAGGCCATTCTGGGAAAAGGTAGGACTGCCTTAAAAAACTGCTGGATCCATATTACAGTATATTCCTACTTGCTTTAAAGGACATCACCAAAAGGTTCAGACAGAGGGAGGGGGGGAGGAAGGAAATTAACTATTCCACTATCTCTACGTACATATCATAATCACTGCACAAAAATAGTAACAAATTGCAACATCATTGAAAAAGAAGTCAGAATTACATTATGTTTCAATTTGATATAACAATGAGCTCAACAAATGTACAAGGCTTTTGTCAAGAATCCTGCCCAAGTGATTGATGTGTATGTCAGCTAGCCTCAATATTCATACAAATAAGTCATAACCAACATTTTTAGGCTTTGTTTATAAAATAACCATGTACCATAGAACTGGGATCAATATTATAGTATAGGAGATTTTTAGAACTTTTAAAAATACAGGTAGTCCTCAACTTGCAACAGTTCATTTAGTGATCATTTGAACTTATAACACTGAAAAAAGTGACATATGATCATTTTTCACACTTATGAACATTGCAGCATCTTCATGGTCATGTGATTTTCATTTGGATACTTGACAACTGAATAGAATAGAATAGAATTCTTTATTGGCCAAGTATGATTGGACACACAAGGAATTTATCTTGGTGCAAATCAGTGTACATAAAATAAAAGATGCATTTGTCAAGAGTCAAGATTCATAAGGTACTGGTTCATAGTTATGATGGTTTCAGTGTCCTGGGGTCATATGATCATATTTTGCAACCTTCTCACCAACAAAGACAATGTAGAAGCCAACCATGTTACTAATTTAACAGTTTCTGTGATTCATTTAACAAATGGGCAAGAAAAATCATAAAATGGGACAAATCTCACTTAACAAATTTCTCACTTAACAACATAAATTTGAATTATGGTCGTAAATTGAGAACTACCTCTATTTAGTAGTCTATATTACAAGGACCAAATCTTTTGAAAAACATGAACTAATTTCTTATTTTCTTGTTGGAAAAAAATAATTCCCATTGAAGTGTTTTTCTTAAAATCATCACACTTTAATAAAGCCTTCTTCCCAATTGCTATCAATTTAACTGAAGCAAAGAGTTAAATTAATTATATTTACTTAATTCCAGATAGGAAAAACAAAAATGGCATTAGCAACAAAATCTTGCATTGTAGATGTAATCTGCCCAAAGGTATTTGCATTTCTTATCTCTAGAGCATTGTATAATATCTGCTGTAATTGTATTTCATGTTACAGACAAATAAAATTATCTTTAGGACATTACATTGATAATATGAAAACCAGAGTTTTAGCTTTCTATAGATGCCATACAATTCAGAGAAAATTCCTTCTGAGTGATATTTTCCAACATTTATATGCCTTTTGTCTTATTCATAGTAAAACAGTAGAAATTAGTTAAATTCCTGTACAGGAAAGTTCCTATTTTAATTACAAAGCTGTTCTGTTTAGTTTTTAACTATTTGGAAGGAGATATTGATCAGGCTGAATCTAAGAACTGAAATTTATCTTGGATGACTATCACAATATTTTGAAAAGATTACTATGCAGCCTTTCATGGTTTGAAAGATCTTGGCCCTGATGTGACATTCAAAGAGCAATTTTGGTCACCACACTATAAAAGAAGATGTTGAGACTTTAGAAAAAGTGCAGAGAAGAGCAATCAATATGATCAGAGGACTGGAGACTAAAACATATGAAGATTGGTTACAGGAACTGAGCATGGCTAGTCTAGTGAAGAGAAGGACCAGGGGAGACATGATAGCAGTGTTCCAATATTTGAGGGGCAACAACAGAATTGAAGGGGTCAAGTTATTTTCCAAGGCACCTGAAGTCCAGAAAAGTAATGATGGATGGAAACTGATCAAGGAGAGATTCAACCTAGAAATAAGGACACATTTTCTGTCAGTGATTACAATCAACCAATGCAACAGTTTGCCTTCAGTAGTTGTGGGTGCTTCACCATTGGAGACTTTCAAGATGGACAGCCACTTGTCAGAAATGATATTGTTCTGGTTAGTAGGCAACAGGTGTGGACGGCTGAGGAGAGCAAGGACTCAGATGAGGGACCAGGACTATTAGGGCATGAACTGCTGCCTTCAGAGATTGTGGGGGCTGGCAGCAGCGATGAGGAGGTTCCTGAAGAGCTTGTACCAAGTGAACATGCACATAGGATTGCAGGAAAGAGCAGCTACAACAGCATGGGCTGCAAGGTAATGACCCCTCCTTCAAGAAGATATAAGGCAGCTGTGCAGTGAACATTCTTTGTAGGAAGCAAAGACATTTTGAACTCAGTCTCTTCAAATACAGTTGATATTTGAAGACTCTTGTTTTGTAAATTATTTCTTATCTGTTGTTTTTTGGCAGCCTTGCAAAAACTTGGCAAGGCTCTTTCTTGTCAGAGCTAATTAATTGCAAGCAGCCTTCTATCTGTGAAGAAACAGGATTCATAGATGAAACATTAAAAGGTTGTGCTTCTGCCTTTGTCTTGTGTTTGCTCTCTTGGAACCAGGTTTGGGTCACAACAGATATAGGGTCTCCTGCTTGAGCAGAGTATTGGACTAGATCACCTACAAGGTCCCTTTCAACTCTGTTATTCTGTAAATAGCCATTAGCCATGCTGCTGAAAAAAATGATAAGCAAAGGAGTCTCAAGATATAAATCCTACAGTATCTTATTTGTATTCTATGCCAGGGACAAAAGTTTAAACTGAATTAAAATAATTTTACTTGACTTAACATTAACTACATGAAGTTCATGTGGCTCCACACCAATGTAATGCAACTCTACTTACCTGTCATTAAAAACAAAAATTGATTAGTATTTCAAGCAACTCTTGTGTAACATATGTGGCCATCAAAGATTAAATGTAAAGCATACATATATGCAGGTGAAATCCAACATTTCAAAGCACAGATTAAAGCCCAAAGCCCTATTGCCCACAGTTTTTTTTAAAAAAAGACCCCTTCAGAACATTATTGTGCTTGATTTTAGAAAGCAGCAGCAATAATAAATTATCTTAATCTGTATAGGACTTTCTAGTTTTTAGAGAAATGCTGTCAGTGTAAACAGCACAGCTCTATCAATTTAAGAAATAGTCTTTCGTGCTATTATACTAAAATAATACAGTTGGAATGTGTATGCTTTGCAAATCATTCAGAAATGTTTCAGATTTTGTAAAGGAAAAGTGCAACATTTCCCATCTATTCATTAACATAGCCTATCTTTTTTTAGACATCAGACTTCTTCCAAATCATTTTCAATCTGGGCACAGCCCAATAATATACTCAATTTTATGACATAAAAAACCAAGATCTGTTTTGAAGGATCTTTGAACACTCATCCATAGGAACTACACATATATCCTTTATAAGTGTTTCATTGAATATACTATGAATGCATTGCTTACGCACAGCTCTATGGAGCACTTCATATTGTCAGATTTTCCTTCCCCGCTACTCAGTGAGGTAGAGATATGGCAGCAGTGTGCATTATTGTATATTTACCTCAACCTTTCTGTTGTTCTCTGTGAGGACTATTTTTATCCCAACATATTTGAGTGAATATCTTCATACCTTCTCCATATCTGTCTTATTCATTCAAAATTTGGAACTATACATGGATGCACAATACTGGGGACAGGAGAAAGAAGATATTTTTTCTTTATGATGTTAATTGGCAGAACTGGGTCTGCTTATTTGTATTGCCTTAACTACCTGTAATGCTTGAGATTTTCAATCACACATTAAAAAGCCAAAAAAAGGGATCTAGGGCACTTCCATAAAGCAATATCATCAATCTGGATTCAGGTTGTACCCAGGCTTTTGTATTTTCATCCTTATTTGCCCTCTGAGCCAATGTGCTTTCAGCTCAGCTGTGGAACAAGAAGAACCACTGTGAAAACTGTTTGATAATGCTGAAGTTTGGAAGCAAGTGTTTTTCAATTGGCATGAACTTTGTCCTCATTCTACCCCATCTGTTTGACTCTCCCTCTTCTAGTTGAGGATAATTTAACAAACCTACATTTCATCACATATTTTAAATTGAGCCAACTCAACTTGTTGCTATCCCTGCCCCAACTCTCCAACAACAAACATAACGCAAATAAAGGATAGGAAGCGTGGCAAAGAGATTCTCTGCAATTTTCCATTTTATTCTTATTTTTTTAATGGCCAATTGGAGAGAACATGGGGATTGTTCTGGGATCTTGGCACTCCAAGCATGTTAGAAGTGAGGATAATCATGAACAGTTGTGAATTTATTTCTGAAGGTATTGGGGATTGAATATGTTGGGTATGGGGAAGTTCCTCAGCACTTTAGTACTCTGAGATCCTAGGGGAAAAAGTGACAATTTAATTCTACTAGGTCACATTGCAATTGAGTGCCAAAATAAAAGAAAAAATGGGAATGTGCAGCCAATAGATAAATAAATAAAAAAATAAAATGGCTCATGAAGAGGCAGAATATTTGACAAGTTTAAGATGATGAAGTACTATTAATTTCTCCTCTCAGTGGATGAAAACTACAACTCAGCTTTTCCCAAATCTCATAGCAGCCTATTTGCAGGATAGATAAACTACATTAATAATCTTAGTTAATATTGTGTAAGAATTTCAGAAGGCTTGCATCTTGAATATTTAAATGGAAGAGCAATATAAGGCTATTTATTAATTTGCTGCTTTGTTGAATGTCTTATTAATGTTTAAGTGTAAAGTGTTTTATATCAGATATAATATAATATAAATAATGTTATAAATATATTTATAAATATATATTCATTCCTCCAAACCCATATACATATACATAAACACACACACACATTAAAGGGATCTAGTATTTATTGAAAATATGTCAAAGTGTCTCTTTCATTATTTTGTAACATCTGAATAAACTTCTGTGTTTTCCCCAAATATACATTATTATTCCCCTATGAAAAAAGGTAGCAAAATGAATTTTTTTAAAAAATAACTACAGGAGCATTAGGATGTTCAAAGTATCTGGAAGGCATTTAAAGAACTGAAAAGAAAAAAAAAATGAAAATTCACAAAATATGTGAGTTCATTATGGTTTTATACCAGGCAAAGGATGTTGCATCCAATTTTTTGTTCTGTTTGGTATCTAGAAATATACAAATATGGGGGGGCGGAGCTGGCGTTGTGATGATACAGCATGCGATCTTGGAGGTCTGAGATCGCTGATGATATCTTTGCTCCTGGATGGTCCAATTGGATCTAAACTGTCCCGAAGAGATGGTGAAAGTGAAAGACGCATCCTGTTGATCCCAGGGATACCACAAAGTCCCTGGTAGATCCAGGAGAACCTCTTTTTGCCAGCGGCAAAGAGGCAGCCATTAAAGCTGCTGAAGTTGGAACAGCTCCGAAATGAAAGAGAGAGTGTGCTGGTTTGGTGAGAACTTTTTCTTTATTCTAAGATTGGAAAGGACACCCTAAGGAAAAAAAGAATCTATAAAAGTTTTGACAGAAGTGATTAAATGGCAATTTTAAACAGAAATGTCAAAGTAATGTTTTTTCTCTCATTGCTGGATTTTCTATACATGATCTTATATTCTGAAACTGGACTGATATTTTTTTTTCATCTATTTTTTTTCCCCCTTCTTGATTTTGTAACATTTTAGGCTAGAGACTCCCTTTTAGTTATTTCTTTTTTAAAATATCTTTTTTTTTTATTAATTCTTATTATATTTTGCTTGGAAAAGAGGGGAAAAGTGAAAGCAAAGAAACTTTGTAACACTGCCAACTAGAGGCTTGGAAATATTCTATTTCTCTTGTGACCAGACAAAGCTGAGAAAGAAAGAACTGAGACTTTTTTTTTCAAGGACATTGCTATTTGATAAGATAGAGGGAAGAGCATGGGAGAGTGTAATTTTAGGTGCTCTTCTGGGTTTCTATCAACAGCTGGAGTCTGGTGTTGAAGCTTATGGGAAAAAAAAGATGATAAGACTCTGGAGAAGAGTGTTATAACAAGAGCCTTTGATAACTAAACAAAGTGCAGTGTGTTCTTTTGATTTTTCCGAAGCTACGCTACCCCTCCTCAACAGTTTACTTTTTGAAAAAGCTATTTGGATTTTTATCTCTTTGGAACTTGTCTTTGTTTTTGTTTTTGTTTTGCTTGTCTTTGGAAGTTAAATTTTTACGCTTCCTTTTTAATGATTCCCTTCCTTTTCTTTTTAAGGGAGTAGCCTTTCTTTTTTCTTTTTCTCTTTCTGCCTTTCTGGTATTTTTGTCTTTCTATCTACCTCCCATCCTGTTTTTTTCTTTTTCTTTTTTAAATCTTCCTGCCCCCCTCCTTTTTTTTTCTTTTTCTCTTATGCAGTCTTTTATATTTGATACCTCTTAATTGGATTAAGGTTTTGAAGAACCTGAAGAAATTTTCCTTTTTTTTTTTAGCTTTTTATTCCTCACTTTTCTGTCTTTTTTAGAATTTTACAACTTTTTCTCTTTTGTGTGTGTTTATGGGCTTTTCCTTCATTTTTTAATTTTCACTGTGATCTAACCAATCGATTGGATTAAGATATACAAGAAGCTGAAGAATTTTTTTCTTTTTTTATTATTATTACTATTTGGCTTCTTTTTCCCTATTTTTATTTGGAATTGCAATTGGTTATTTCATAGTTGGATTAAGGTCTAGAAGAACCTGAAGATTTTGAATTGTTTGAAATGAGTAGGAAATTAACAACTCCTGGTTCTTCAACTTCTACTTCCTCCTCTCCACCATCTGGAGGACAATGTTCAATACAGACAATGTTAAGGCAAGAGAAAGAACAAGAAAAAGAAAAAGTGACCCTGCAAATGATTATGCAAGGAATTCAAAACATTCAAACAAGATCAGAGAACATTGAAAAGAGAATAGAGAACACTGAACAAAGAACAGAGAACATTGAACAAAGAACAGGGAAAACCAATGAAAAAGTGGAGAATATCCAACAAATGATGATGAAGTATGATGAGAGACTCCAAAAAATTGAAAAAGAAGATAAACAAAGAGACAAGAAAATTGGAGACATTGATAACAGGTTAACTGTGATTGAACAAGATAAAAGTGGTATGCTGAGATGGGAGATGGACAGAGTCTTAGTCTTAGATGGACAGAAACTTGTCTTAGATTCCAAAACATAGAAGAAGAAAAAGGACAAAATCTAGCTGAGATTATGATAGAAATATTGGCTGAAGCTTTGGAAATAACTGAAGAGAAGATGATGGATGGAATAGATGAGGTCTACCAAGTCTTCAAAAGATGCACTAGGAGAAATAGCCCACCAAAAGAAATTCACATCAGATTTACAAAGAAAGCCATTAAAATGGAAATATTGCAAGTGGCAAGAGAGAAAACATTAAAATATAAAGATAAGGAGATTGTGGTTTTGAAACAAGTACCCAGAAGAATGAGAGAGATGAGAAGAGAATACCGATTCTTGACCAAATTGCTACTTAAGGCCCTGTCACACTGCCCAACAGATGCAAAACGTTAGTAAAAAGAACACAACGGACGAGAAAAATGTTCCATCCGTTGTTATCCGCTCTCAGAAGGGGCGAAAATTTGCATAACCGAAGCGGATAACATGGAAAGGAACGGACGTGGGGAGGACGCAGAGCAGATGGAAAACAGATGAGGAACGGAAACTTAGCGGATGGAAGCGGATGGGAGCGGATGGCACATCCGCTAGGCTTCCGGGGGACCTCAGCAAAGCGGATGTGGAATGGATACAGTGGATGCAGAGCGGATGCACAGCAGATGAAGCGGATGCAGAGAGGAAGCCTAGCGGATGCACAGCGGAAGCCTAACGGATGCCTAGCGTTAATTGCGCATGCGGGCAGGATGCATTGCGTAAACCCCATGGATATAAGGGTAGCAGCTCGGAAGCAGGTCACCATTCAGAGGAAAGACCTGCTGCCGGATGGATTGACAGCCTTGCCTGCCCTGCCTGCCTGCCTGCCTGCAAGCCTTGCTGCAAGCCTCCCTGCCAGCCCTGCTGTCTGCCTGCCTGCCAGCCTTACTGCCAGCAAGTCTGCCAGCCTTGGTGCCTGCCTGTCTGCCAGCATTGGTGCCTGCCTGCCTGCCAGCCTTCCTGCCAGACAGCAACCCCACAACCATGCGGAAGCACAGCAAGCCTCAGCCATCTGCTGCCAGCCCTTGCAAGAGGGACAGGGCTACCATCCCGCCCCCTGGCCCTCACTCTGGTTCTGCTGGGGCTTCTGCAGCATGGGCTTGCTCTTCTGGGGCTGGGGCTTCTGCTGCTTCTGCTTCTGGAGGACCTGATGACAAGTGTTGTAACTATGTATCATTTATGTGTTTGCAACTGTGTATCAATGCAACTATGTATCATTCAGACATTGCAACATTGTATCATTCACGTGTAATCATTAAGCTTCTGTCTTCTCAGTGAC
>BLBF01000017.1:6229443-6247385 GCA_015471245.1 Laticauda colubrina | reverse complement strand
ATAGAATAGAATAGAATAGAATAGAATAGAATAGAATAGAATAGAATAGAATAGAATAGAATAGAATACTTTATTGGCCAAGTGTGACTGGAAACATAAGGAATTTGTCTTGGTGTAAATATTCTCAGTATACATAAAGAAAAGGTACATTCATTAAGAATCAAGAATCATAATGTACAACATTTAATGATAGTCATAGGGTACAATCAACAATCAAATCATACCAGGAAACAGTCAAGTGGGAAGGGATGGCTGATAAGGAGTGGTGAGAAGATTAACAGTAATAGTAGTGTACACTTTGTAAATAGTTGAACAGTGTTGAGGGAATTAGTTGTTTAGCAGAGTGATGGCTTTTGGGAAACACCTGTTCTTGTGTTTAGTTGTTGTGGTATGCAGTGCTCTATAGCGTGGTTTTGAGGGAAGGAGTTGAAACAGTTTATGTTTGGGATGTGAGTGGTCTGTAAATATTTTCACAGCCGTCTTTTTGACTGGTGCAGTATACAGGTCCTCAATTGAAGACAGATGGGTAGTAATTGTTTTTTCTGCAGTCCTAATTATCCTCTGAAGTCTGTGTCTGTCATGTTGGGTTGCAGAACCAAACCAGAGAGTTATAGAGGTGCAGATGCTAGACTCAATAATTCCTCTGGAGAACTGTATCAGCAGCTAAATTTCTATGGTTTTGAGAGCGTGTTCAGTTCCAGATTGTTCCAGTTACACCATGAGGCAAGTTGTATAACCTCTTGTCTGTATGCAGATTCACTGTTGTCTCGAATGAGACCAATCATTGTTGTGTCATCAGTAAACTTCAGTATTTTAACAGATGGATCATTTGAGATGCAGTCACTGGTATATAGGGAGAAGAGATTTCAGTTTATATAAATTAAATCACATATTTTTTCTGCTGTAATGTCAACAGAGAATCACCACTGCAGGTGCCTATCAAAGCATTCCAGCCATTCCTCCTCTAGTGCTTCTGACTGGCAGTAAGTGCAGCTGAGGAAGCAAAGATAATCGAGGCCGTTGTTCTTCTAGAAGAAAATGCCAAAAAAAAATATCAGTTGCCCTTTTAAACTACTGGGGATTGTTTTCTTTTGCCAGCATCACAAACAGCTCCATTATGAAGAAAGAAATGCAGTCTCCTGTGTGTACATTTGTAAAATCTAATTTGTAAAAAATAATTTCTAACCGTTTTTGCTTCTTTATCCAGCATATTTTTTCCTTACGTACCATTTGGCCATTTATTCTTGGTAGGAGATAATGTTCTTAAATAGGGAAAAAAAAACATTTTTTTCAAAAAGAAAACATGCCAGGATATACAAAGAGTTTCTTCCAAGCAAGAAAATCTGTTAAAAAAAATTCTTTTCTACTTTTCTTCACCTATTAGAAGAAAAGAGGGGATTACTTTTATCTGGTAGAAATACCAGATAAAAGCAGCAGGTTATGGCTTGGATGTTCTCAAAAGTTTGGACAAGCACGCAGGCAGTGGAAGCAAATGGAACCTTTTTTTAAAAGGCAATGGTTTTGCATTCATTTTGCAAAATAGATCTTTAGGAGGTAAAAATTACAAATGCATGCTTGAACTAGGAGTTCTCTGTATGTTTATGTTCCACTCCCCCGAGCAACATTGGTGGATGAAAATTTACTGATATACATGATAGTTCAAGCTTTCATTTTCAATAATGAGATGGGTTTTGCATCTATTTATAATTTTTATCTGTGAATTCTGTTCTAGTGGGTAGAGTGAAAATCACTGAACCTTTATTTTGCATCTACTAGTTCAGTCAGAAGTTTTGGCAGTATATCTTGCTTTCCAAATAGCTGTGAACAAAGCCAGGGTAAGGGCAGGGAGCAATCAATGATTTTTTTCTCAACAGCCAGTACTTAACATGCATATCAACTTTGATGTGATTAGCCAGGTATAGCATTTTACATAGAAAAGCCATTCCCATGGCTATTAGAATATTTATTTATTAATTTAGTTTCTTCATCTTTTTAGACTCTTGGACAAGGCTCTTTCATTAGTTCATAGAGTAAGAAACACTAGTCTAATGTAACATGTGGCATCTTCTTATAACCCACAGCAAGTAACAAAATGTTACATTACATTAACACCATATTTTTGTAGATATTAAGAAAAAATTGTTTGCAGTGATCCAGTTTTGCTATGGCCATCTTCCTGTGCCAGATGGGGAAACATGATTTATTTCAGTATATGACTAGAATCTACCTAAAAACATCATTATTTTGCCTAGCAGAGGACATGAGAAATTATATAGAGCTGCTGGCTAAATTGTAGCTTCCATCTGCTTCTGTATAACTAATAGAACTAAACAGTATCAGGATTATCCCTTCTATATATGATGTGTCTCCACATCTGGACTCATATATAAGGTAGTAAAGTTTATAATCCCCTCTCTTCCAATCAAGATAAACATATAGAACAACACACCTGTCAAGCTTTTGGTCAAAAATAAAAGATTTAAAACCTTTTTACAAAGTAGATTAATGCCAATTGGAAATGACTGGCATTTTGCTAGAAATGGCATGATGTACTAGCAACACTATTTTCTGATGGCATTTTTTGTAATAACCAGTGAATTAATGTCACTTCATTGTTTGCTAATACTATATGGTTTCAAAAGCTTTTATTTCCTGTGCCCATCAAAGTGAGCAGCATTCATCTCAACAAAATGCAGACTGTTTAGTAAAACAGTCAAAACTGACGATTCATACAACATAATACTGATTATACAGTAAACACTGTACACAATTTATGCTCATTAGAATGTTTAGTTTCAGCCCGCTGCACCAAAAGACTATCAAAATATTAGTATCTACAAATGCAACACAATGTGATAGTGCCTAATGCAAAAGAGCATCACATTATGTCCTGACAACATAGGCTGCTCTATCAAATTGCTTTTGGTGTCCCTTGAAATTCCAGTGACACATTCTCTTTGCATTTCACTTTTGACAAAATCCTGTTACGATCCAGAAATCTGCTGGCCAAAACTTCATTGTTAAACATAGTAAAGGTATTTTTTAAAAACTTGTGTTGGAAGAAAAAAGGAAGTAAGGCAGAAAATTTTTAAAAACCCTGCAAAATTGTATTATCATACATTATCTTATGAACACCTCCATTTTAAAGCTAGTTGCATTCTAGTTTGCTTCTTATGTAGAATGTTGAAGGCAAATGTAACCTCTTATAAAAAGGTTGCTACTCATTGACACTACTTAATTGATGCTTACTGATCTAAAACTAAACAGGGTTAAAAACAAGTCACATGCTGAATAGGTGAACGTAAATATTTGTCATGTTGATTAAGATAAGATAACTTCAATGTCCTTTTTTTTTTTTATACCATGAGCATACTGGTCCACATTAAAAATGAAATTCTGTTGCCTGCTCTTAAGAAAAAATGTATATCTACCAAAATACATGCACAACACACATATACAGATGCTATATACATACACCATACATAGACCATATTTTTCACCCTATAAGAGACATCTGACCATAAGACTTTAGAGACTATAAGACTTCTCTAAGGTTTAGAGAAGGAAAATGGTCAATGACAAAGACAGAAGAGGTGGGATTCAGCACTGAAAAGGACCCCACCGCCATATTTTTCGCTCCATAAGATGCACAGACATTTCCACCCACTTTTTTGGGGGGGAGGGGTTCTTATGGAGCAAAAAATATGGTATATACAAATCACAGTCTGTTTTGAATATGTAATAGAAACAGGAATCTTAAGAGCTCATAAGATTGATACGATATGGAACAAAACTGTAACTGAATCTAGATGTTCTGCTTCAGATACCATGAAGCCTCCTCTCAAAAGGTAATAAGGAAAACAGGTCATGAAGAGATGTGTAGCATCCCAGACAATACTGCAGGCCCTGCTCAAGCATCAATTATATGCTATGTCCTAAAGGAAGTGAACTAGCAATAATCTTTTCTGCCATCCTTGCCACTCTGCACTACCTTCCTGTTTGAAGCAGTAATGCTTCCAAACCAGACAGTAATACCATATCACAAGATGTTCTCGATAGGTCCTCTATAGAAAGTGGTAAGGACAGGGGAAGGAAGATGAACTTTTTTCATGTGTTGGAGCAAATACAGGGACTATTGTGCCCACTTCCCCAATGTATCACTGTTAAGTGACCAAGCTAGCCTACTGGTCAACTGCACACCCAGAAACCTAATGCCGCTAATCATCTCCACAGGTGAATCATTGATGCATAGGGGTGTATGGCTGTGCCTGCCCTTTTCTGAAATTCTGATTTGTGATTCTTCATTCTTAGTGTTTCCTGCACTAATTCTTGATTGGTGCAGGAAACAGGAAGGTAATAGCAAGCTACTTGTGTATTATAGCCTTGCCAGGAAAATAACATGAACTTAACTATGAAAACAAAATTTGTTCCCAACTGAAAAGAAAATATGCCTTTCCCATCCTGTAAAAACAAAATTAGATGACTTAAAGCAAGAGTGGCAGACTGAGAAATTGCTATTTCTGTTAGGTTATGCTGCTTGGAACATAATTAGGGCCCATTTTTCTGAAATGCTGAGTTTGGAATACAAATAATTAGCAAAATATAAGTTATTTTATTATACAGGACATACTATTAGCATAGCAAGCAATTTTTTTTCATTTTTTATTGGATCATGAGGAAGAAACAATCAAGGTAAAGCTGTTTCAACATCATCTATCATCTCAATTTTTTCACATTCACATTTTTCCTCATCTAGATTTTGCTATATTCACACCTTGATATCCATACACTGCCAGAAGCTAATCTATTAAAAATGTACATAGAACATTTTAACAATGGGAAAAAGAAAACTCAACAATACTGACATAAATATAAGTTTTAAACCAAACTCAAACCTTATATAAAACTACTATAGATATTCCTTGTCCATCCACACACAAAACTATCATTAGAGAAAAATACACTATTATTGTAACAGGACTGTAACTGAACTGGAATAAAGGAATACATTTTCATACCTCAAAGAGCACATAAAAAGATCCCTTTAATATCAGCTCACTTTAACCTTAAGCCTTTCTTCCATTATGTAGAGTTAATTTATATGCTTCCATGATGTAGGAGCAATAGTTCTCCAGACTAAGCATGTGGATGCCCTCAGGGAGGGGCAAAGTAGAGGAATTGAGGTTACATATCACAACATAATTGTGTTACATCATAATTATTATCACTTTCAACAATACTGTAAACAGGCTAATTAAACCATTAATATTTTTCTAATCAACATTTAATGAAGCAGGTAGCTATAACTAACTAGTTGCATGAATACCGTGTATAACTTTAGCCAACTTCAATAAACCAAAACTGCAATCAACTTACATCAGATAAAACATTAAGGATGCCTCCCTAATTTCATTTCCTCTTTTGTTTTTCAGATATATTTGTATATGTACAGGTATATCAGTATATATTTACTGACTTTTAAACATCAATAAAATACCATATTTTCTGCACTATAAGGTGCACCGGATTATAAGGCGCAGCCTCAATTAGGGGGTCTATTTCTATACTTAACCCATACATAAGGCGCACCACATTATAAGACGCATGCTAAAACATACAGTCTACAAAAAAAAGGTAACAGAAGCAAAACATCAAGTTTATTTGAACTTCATTCTACTATTTAACAATACACTCACATTATTTTTTAATCAATCTTCTCCCACAAATCCATCAAAGTCCTCATCTTCTGTGCCCGAATTGAACAGCTGGGCAATTTCACCATCAAACATGCCGGGTTCCCTCTCATTATTGTCAGAGTCAGTCTCGTTGCCAGGTGGCTGTTCAGCAATGATGCCGGCTTTCACGAAAGCTCAGACAACAGTTAAAGCAGATACCTGAGCCCAGGCATCCACAATCCATTCACATATGGTGGCATAACTCGCCTGGCACTGCCTCCCAGTCTTAGTAAAGGTGTGTTCGCCATCTGTCATCCATCGCTCCCACGCCGCTCGCAACTTCACTTTGAATGCCCTGTTTACACCAATGTCCAGCGATTGGAGTTATTTTGTTAATCCTCCCGGAATGATGGCAAACTCCGAATTCATTTGCTTTTCTTGATTTTTCACAGTAGCGGTGAGATGGGCATGCATGGAGTTGCAGATCAACAGGGATGGTGATGTGTGCAAAAAACCACCTGGTCTCTTTACATACACCTCCCTCAGCCACTCTCTCATTTTGTCATCGTCCATCCAGCCCTTTTGATTGGCCTTAACAATGACACCGGCTGGAAACTTTTCTTTTGGCAGCGTCTTCCTCTTAAAAATGACCATAGGTGGTAGCTTCTGTCCATTATCACGGCAACCAAGAACAACAGTGAAAGCCGACTTCTCATGCCCTGTGGTGCGTATCGATACTGTGATGGTCCCCTTTTTCTCCATAGTATGGTTCACAGGGATGTCAAAAGTGAGGGGGATCTCGTCCATGTTGGTGATGTGGTTGGGCTGGATTTTTTTGTCTGTAATCTTGTTACTGCAGTAGGTGTGGAAGATGGCCAGCTTTTCTTTGTAATCCGCTGAAAATTGCTGCACCACAGTAGTCCTTGCGCAAATGGAGAGATGACGCCTTTTCATAAAACAAAAGCACCAAGACGGACCTCCTTGAAAGTTTTCGATTTTCATGTCTTGTGCTATTGTTATTGCCTTCAGTCGAATGGTGACTGTAGAGACGCTTCTCCCGGCTGTTCTTTGTTCAATAATCCATTGTTCAAGTTGGTCTTCTAACTGTGGCCACCTTGCTTTGTTCCCGCAGAAACTCTGTTTCTTCTTCTTAACTCGATGCAGTTCATTTTCTTGCTTCCTCCACTTCCAAACCATAGATTCATTGATGTTGAATTCTTTTGCAGCTTCTCTATTCCCATTTACAACCACGTAACTGATAGCCTGTAGTTTGAATTGTGCCTCGTAAGCATGTCTCGTAAGCATGGACGAGCTGGATGCCCCACCCACAGTGGAAGAGCTTAGTAAAGCCATCGATTCCCTAGCCAACGGCAAGGCCGCAGGCAGTGACAACATCCCACCTGAAGTAGTGAAGATGGCAAAAGATAGCTCTCTCCTGGAACACCTACATGAACTCTTACTACAATGCTGGGAGGAAGGAGCTGTACCCAAAGACATGCGTGATGCCAAGATTATCACGCTGTACAAAAACAAAGGAGAAAGAAGTGTCTGTAACAACTACCATGGTATATCGCTGCTAAGCACTGTCGGTAAAGCCTACACACGTGTTCTTCTCAACAGACTGCAAATTCTCGCTAATCGTGTCTACCCAGAGGCACAGTGCAGCTTTAGAGCTGCCAGATTGACCATCGACATGGTTTTCTCCGTAAGACAACTCCAGGAGAAATGCCGTGAGCAGAGACAGCCACTTTATCTCGCCTTCATAGACCTAACCAAGGCCTTTGACTTGGTCAGTTGAGATGGACTGTTTGCCCTCCTCCAGCGCATTGGATGCCCTCCCAAGCTTCTGAGAATGATCGTGTCTTTTCATGATGACATGAATGGGACTGTCCAATTCGGTGGGTCGTGCTCTGAACCCTTCCCAATCAAAAATGGTGTCAAACAGGGATGCGTTCTTGCCCCTACACTCTTTGGAATATTCTTCTCCTTACTCCTCTCATATGCATTTGACGAGTCTGATGATGGCGTATTCATACGCACCAGGAGCAATGGTGGATTATTCAACATCGCGTGTCTGCGAGCCAAAACGAAAGTTACGAAAGTCCTCATCAGAGAATTACTTTTTGCAGATGATGCCGCCCTTGCTGCGCACTCAGAGAAGACCCTGCAGCGACTTATTGACCGCTTTGCAGCTGCATGCAACAAGTTTGGACTAACCATCAGTCTGAAGAAAACAGAGGTTATGTGCCAGGATGTCAGTGGTGCTCCAAGCATCTCCATTGGCGAACACACCCTCATGATGGTAGACAAATTCACCTATCTCGGTTCTACACTTGCGAATAACCTCTCTCTTGACTCTGATTTGAACGCTAGGATTGGCAAGGCAGCAGCAGCAATGGCCCGCCTGAAAAAACGAGTGTGGGACAATGTTATGCTGACTACCAACACAAATATGCAAGTCTATTGGGCAGTTGTTTTGAGTACCCTCCTCTATGGCAGTGAAGCATGGACACTCTACTCTCATCAAGAGCGCAGGCTGAACGCCTTTCACCTTCATTGCCTCCGCAGACTCCTTCGTATCACCTGGCAAGATCATATAACCAACGATGACGTCCTGGCCAAGGCAGGGTTGCCAAGTATGTATGCCTTGCTAACAGCAAGACACCTGCGTTGGTTGGGCCATGTCATCCGCATGGACGATGACCGTATACCTAAAAGCATGCTTTTTGGAGAGCTTGCCACTGGCACAAGGCATATTGGACGCCCAGCTCTCCGCTACAAGGACGTCTGCAAGCGAGATCTTAAAGCTGGCGGATTCAACCCCTCTCAGCTCGAGACCATGGCCTCAAATCGCCAAGGTTGGTGAACAGCCACCAGGAACATCATCAAGGCAGCTGAGGAAAGAAGAAATATCCGATGGCGAGAAAAATGGTCACACAGAATGCAAAGGACGAGAGCGGTTCCACTACAGACTCAGCACATTTGATGTCCATTTTCATGACGTGAATTTTCCATGATCTCCCGAGATCGACGGAGCCAACAACAACAAAAAAAAAGCATGTCTCTTCACTGGTGCCATTTTCAAGGGTCCTTAGACAAACAAATGTTGTTTTGCAGTATACCGGTAGTATACCTACCAGAGGCATGGCAGAGATACCGACAAGCGTACCGGTACATACTGTACCTATTATGTAATGCGTACATACTGCATGTATTACTTAATGTTCTCTGATTGGTTTATTGCTGCCAGCGTACGTAGTATACGTATTACGTCCCAGTGTTAGCAGGAAATGGTCCAACAGTCAATCAAGTGGAGCTTACCAAAGTTGCACAGCAACATTTTTACAGATTTTGGAACTGAGTGCACACATAAAGCGCACCGGATTATAAGGCGCACGGCTGATTTTTGAGAAAATTTATGGCTCTTAGGTGCACCTTATAGTCTGAAAAATACGGTAATTATCTAAAATGTTATCAGAAACCACAGTAACTTAAAACAGTAACCTTCAGGTGATGATAATGATGATGAAAACTTATTGCAACTGGTACCCATAAACACAATTTCTACCACCTCTTTATTAATCTTATACATGTTCATTTATGTCTCATTGAGTATTTCAGTGTAGACAGATAAGTAATCTAGTCATTATTAGCTTTATACTTTTAAGAGAAGTCCCTCTGCTCAAATGAAGGCAAGATATCATTATGAAGCTACAAATTATTAAATGTATTTCCTTACTCTCCATCCACTAGTTTCTGAATGTTTTCCTTGGCCATTCTTTCATATACCTGTTTAATAATTTGGTGAAGTTTTGCATTCATATTTTATATGCACAGTTCTGAGGCTTTCAGAAACACACCTGAATATCTTTAACTGCATAACAAAGAATGTTTTGCTTTATTTTTCTTTTTTTCGTGCAAATGCAAATCAACAAGGTGATTTTTTTGTAACAGAAGTTTTCTTCTAGAGAAATCCAGCAGGGGGACACTGAAGGCTACTTGAAGTGAAAATAGTACAGTACCAATAATTTCAGGGCATTATTTCAGATTGAGGAGTAAAAATTACAGTAGGCAAAGCTTCTATCAGCTTTTGAAAAGTATTCAAAACAAAAAACAAAAAACAGTACACTTCGGTGCAAGGCAGCACCTGTGATGCAGCCTTTTTAACCTTGCTAATTATATGGTTGCATGAACAATCTAAAGAGAGATGTTGCATATGCATTCCAGTGATTTTTTGCATTCTTTGCACAGTCCTTCTTTTAAAGGTTTGTCTTGGCTCCATAAAGATTAGACTTTTAAAAATAGAATTAATTCAAGAACTGTGCCTGTAATTATGTAATTTTTCCAAGAAATAATCAAATTGTGAAACAGCAAGAGGGAGTTTTTACCTAATGAAAAAACAATGTTTGTCTACTCAGTGGAATGATACAGACTGAATCTCTGAAGACTATACAGACTAAACTTTTGCTGCTTACATACTTCACTGCATAATATATATGGGTATTTCTGAACAGTGGGATTTTATTTGAGGCTGTATGCTACAAATCACATTTCTCCTCTACCTTACTGCAGTTTTTCACTGTTACCTGTCACAGGCCCATAATTAAAATGCTGCAAAAGGATTTTTTAAAGACTAATGGATGAGGCAGTAATAATTCTATTGGTGACTGTCTACATGACAAAATCATATATTGTTGTCACAGTACACATGCATTTTAGCACTCTTGTAACGGGATGACTGATTATTCATTCCAATGGGAGTTCTGCAGCAGGAAGTTTCACACTTTTTCAAATTAGAGAATCTGGATTGTTTTTTGTTTAAGATTTAACCCCCAATCAAAAATCTTTTCCTTCCTTCCTTCCTTCTTTCCTTCCTTCCTTCCTTCCTTTCTTCCTTTCTTCCTTCCTTCCTTCCTTCCTTCCTTTTTTTCTACATAGTCTCTTACCACAGAACACAGTTTGAAAATGTCTATTGGACATCCACCTAAAAAAGTTGGAATTTGGCAAGACCAAAGTGTATTGATTCTTACAGATTCCCATAAGGATGAGATCTATTTATCACACTGTAGGATTCTGTATGAGAGATTACTTGAGATATTAAAGCTGGATCTCAGCTTTAGGAAAATGTCAGTTATGGATAGATAACTGTGCAATTCACTTTCTTAGAGAATGGAGATGAGAGCTGCATGCAAATGGATTTAAGATATTGTTTAGCCAAATTACAAGCAGAAGAATAGGGTGGATGATTCTGCTATATTTCTTGAGTGGAAAGAAAAAAATATCCAGCAATTTTGCAAGTCAGGAGTCTGTTTTAGTCATAAATTTGCTACTGAAACTGACCAATAAGAAATGTAATTTTGTGTGTCCTTGACTGGGATTTGACTGAAGCAGAAGAATCTAGCATAACCATAGACTATCAGAGACATGGCTATAAAATTTTTAAAAAGGACATTTCACAAATCTCTTTGTCATCTCAAATTAAATTCTTGCACTTTTATACAAGAATTCATATTCAACAATTTCTTTCCAATCTACTTCCCTCTTAAAAGAGATTTTGAGGCAAATTCATTTTCATCAGTTTGAATAAGAACTGCTTTTAAAAATGCAGAATAAATTATTTATCATTAAGAGAATTTAATATAATGACTTTGAGTGTTCATTTCTTTACAAACTCTAGGGAGAAAAGAGATTTTTCTCCTCCCAATCAATCACACACACACACAATATATGATAAATATATTGACATATATGACACAATATATGACAACAATATATGAATCAACCCCTAAGTCATAAGAGTTAATTGATATAATTTGGCTGTTTTAGTTTCAACTTTCAATCATGTTGACATGAGGCCAAATAAGGGAACAATGTCAGTATAAAGTTGATTTCAGTAAGATAAAGAATATGCCAAGACATACATAGGACTGGGTAAGTGTAGTCATTATTGGGTTGATGCATTTTGTGCAGATGAGTTGTATAATTAGGATTATCTAATGGTTATAATGAGAAATCTATTAAGATCCATTTCATGAGAACAAGTGCACAACTTCATTAATTTAATTGTAGTACAAGTACTACTTCAATGGAAAGGTAGCAGTGTTCTGTCCATCTTTAGCATATTTAACCATGTTGGCCACATGACAATGAAAATTGCCTTCAGACGTTACGGGCTCTCTCAGGCAAGAAATGGAGATGAGCAATGTGCCTTAGAATCAGACACAACTGGCAGGAAAATCTTTACCTTTATATATACTGTACTTTAGGTGGGCTTTATCAAAACTTTCTAGAACAGACATTATGCTTTAAAAACTATCTGAAAGATTGAGAAAGCATACTATATGTATTGATTATTAGCTAGGTGAGCAAAACTTCCTAACAGATATTACAAAGATTAAATTAAAATGTAATCTGCAATGTTGTCTTTATCAAGATCAAAATGCCACATTTCTTCAGTGACAGTCTGTTAAATCCTAACTGCTGCAGATTCTAAGTGTGTTGATTGAAGGAATAATATTATAAAAATAATAACACGGACAGTCAATATATTTTCCTCAACTTGATATTAGTAAGGATCTATTTTAATTCTTGAAAGACAACACTATAGTTACAAAGTCTGACTGAATTAGACAGGAATGACTCTCAAGTCATATGCATAATCTGCTTTTAACTGAAGCCCCTTCACAGGTGAATAGCATCACTTGAAAAATGCTAAGAAGGATATTTTGCAATCTCATTGACCCTTCTATTCCTTTTTACAGATTAATTTATCTGATTTATCCCTCTTTTTCATTCTTTAGTTGGCTGTGGTCCAAAATTTTCTTCAATATTTTTTGCCTGTTTCCTTTTTTTGCGAATAATATACCTAGTAGTATACAACTCTTGACCTCTCCTAGCCCAATTTCAAATTTCTCTGACTTACTTTCAGTGTTCTGCTTCCCATACTTATTGTTCCATCATATTTTCAGTTTTTGAGTTCCCTTATTCCTACTATTCTAGTTCCTGGATCATCTTTTCATTCAGCACTATACCCCTTTTCCTAGTTTTTAATGTTTTCCTTCATTACATACAAATAAATGTTCAGATTTCAATCAAATATGTTGATTGAAACAAAAAGAAAAGCCCTCAAGTAAAATGCTGATGAGGTATTATTGTTTCAAAGAGACTATTAAATGTACTATTTTAAGGTATCTAATTAAGTAAAATTAAAAATGATCAGAATACTGCAAAAAGGGCTTCTGGTTTGAGCTTCTTCAGTGACAGACTGAAACCTCGTCTCTCCAAGGCTTCGATCTGTGCTCACCACTGGAGCGCCCCGAGCTGGCTGGTTTCGGGACTAAGCCACCCAGTAGAGGTGGTGAAGAAGGGGGAGACTGCCTTCAGGGTTGAGGAGAGCCGCATCTCTCCTCCCCAGCTGGCCACTACTCCCTTTCCTGAAAGCGGTTACAGCGGTGGTCAGAAATGACCACCACAAAGAAGAACTCAACTAGAAAAGAATGTGCAGGAGGAAGATAAGAAGAGAAAGTTTTGGTTGACTGGGTCAAACATTAAAAGCAACAAATAAGGTACCCTGTAATTTAAGCTGAACAACATTTTTTCCAGAGAAGATTTTGAAGCTGCAAAGGAGAGAGAGAAGGGAAAGGATTGGGTATTTTTTTTAAAATTTCCCTTCCTTATACTGACAGCTAAGAGACTTAAGCAAGAAATTGGAAAAAAAAATCTACTTTGACATTAATAGGCATCTAAGCTGAAAATAAAAGTCAAAGGGAAAATAAAGATTTTTGGACATTTAAAAACTTTTAAAGCTGGAAAGGAGGAAAAAAAAGAATAGAAGGGCAGGATCTGGAAAAATGGAGGAGACTGCCTGGAATTAAGGAATGGAACTGTAATTAAAAAGAATTCACAGTGAAATTTTAACAAGATCCCTCAAAGATACATTTTAATGGAAACTTGGTAGCAAAACAATAGAACCCAAGGAAGAGAAAGTGGAAAAAAGAAACAAGTACAAACAGCCTTGGATTATTTGTATTACTTGGTGACTTTTGTTTTTTTGCATCTAGATGACTAAAATTAACTGGGTGGTTGCATAAAAGTTTTTAAAATGGTATCACTCTTAGAAGAACTGAAAACGGAACTTAAAAAAATGGAAAGAAGATGCACAAGAAGGGAGAAGTTCTTTTGACTTCGTATTTCAATTCTTAGAAATGGAGATCTGGAACTATGAGAAGCAACAAGAAATGCTTGCAGAACAAGAAGACTGGGACAAAGAAGAAGCCATCTTTAATGATCAAATAATTTTAAGTGGGGGGGGAAGAAAAGGGGGGAAAGAGTGTGAAAGGTTTAAGACTAAAAAAAAACAACCAAAAAGAAGAAGGACAATTTGAAAGATAAGGATAATATTAGAAAGCAACAGAAGAGGGGATTACAGATGAGAGAATTAGAAGTAGAGAGATGAGGGGGTAAAAAGGGAGGGAGAAGAAGAGGGAGAAGAAGGCAAGGAAAAGAAGTTGTAAAAGACAGAAACAAGAAATAGAGAAACAGGGAAAAGATATATTTTCCCTGTGTATTTCACATTGTATCATGTTACAATTGTTACTGGATATTTATTATACTAACGATTTTGAATGAATTTTGAAGAAGAAACTGATATATCACATACAGTAGATTGTAAATATTTCTTGCCCGAAGAATTAAACACCTATATGTATACTGCCTTACAGTGCCAACATAGCCGATTTAACTCTGTTTTAAGTTTTTTACATATCAATGCTCGCAATTTGCCCAAAAAATATAATAATGTAATCACCTTGTTTTCATCCCTTAATTTTAATTTCTCATTTATTGGTGTAAGTGAAACTTGGTTGAATGATAAATCTCCACCGATATTCAATATTGATGGCTACTCTTTGATTCGCTCTGATAGAGCAAACCGTCGTGGAGGCGGCGTAGCACTGTATGTTGAGAATACATACTCATTTACTGTACGGCATAATTTGTTTTGTGTAAACTCTAATGCTGAGATTTTATCTGTTGAAATTGAAATTCCAAATGAAAAGAATATAATTGTTGTAGTTATTTACTGACCGCCAGATGCAAGCATGGATTCATTTTCTGATGATTTTGAAATTATATTATCTAAAATTAGTACTAGTAATAAGATAGTATGTGTCATGGGTGATTTTAATATTGATTTATTATCTGAAAATAACAACTCACAAAGATTTTGCATGATACTTCATTCTAATTTTTTTCACTGTGTTATTGATAAACCGACAAGGATTAGTGCATAATCATTATCTTTAACTGATAATATATTTATAAATAAAAATGTAGCGCGAAATCAATCAGGTATTCTTTATAGTGATATCTCGGATCATCTCCCCATTTTTTGTATCTTATTTGAAGTACAAAGACATTCTAAGAAAATAAATAAGGGAAAAATACGTAGGCTTACAACGGAAAATATCAACTGTCTGAATGATGCTCTATCATCAGTAACTTGGGATGACATACTTGCTTGTGATGATGTGGATAAAGCATATGAATTATTTTGGAATAAATTTTATTATTATTTTGATAAGAACATTCCATTGCAAAACAAACAAACAGGAAGTAAAAGAATAAGAAATCCATGGATTACAAGAGGTATTTTACAATCCATATTAAAGAGAAATGAATTATATAAGTTGCAAGTAAACGATCATTCTGATGGAAATGTATTTGAATATAAACGGTATAGAAATAAATTGACAACAATAATATGAACGTCACGTAGATTGTATTACAGAAATCAATTTGAGAATGCACAAGGAAAAATATCTTCCACATGGAAAATTGTGAAAGAAATATTAGGGAATCATAAGCAAAAAATCATTCCTAAAATACTGAATATTAATGAACATTGTGTTAAATCTTCACAAAACATAGTTAATGCCTTTAATGAGTTTTTTTGTAAAAATTGGTCCTAATGAGGCTAAGAAAGTCGATAGTCATGGAACAAATTTTCGTCAATATCTTACTAATTCATGTAATCATTCACTGTTCTTAAAGCCTACTGATCATATAGAAATTATGTATATAACATCATCTTTGAAATCAGCACATTCTATTGGATATGATGAAATCAGCACTGTTTTGCTGAATCAGATCATTTAATCGATTATTATCCCTCTTTCTCATATTTTTAATCTTTCTTTATTATCTGGAGTATTTCCTACTCCATTCAAGATAGCAAAAGTTATTCCTGTGTATAAAAAAGATGATTCTTCAAATATTAGTAATTACTGACCCATTTCTTTGTTACCCACATTTTCTAAAATACTGGAAAGAATTATATAATAGACTGGGCAGTTTTTAACTAAATATAATATTCTGAATCCTGATCAGTATGGGTTCAGGAAATCACATTCAACTGATCTGGCGCTTATGCAATTATATGATCGACTATCAAATGCCTTAGATGATCGAAAGCATGTTATTGGTGTCTTCATGGATTTAAGCAAGGCCTTTGATACTCTTAACCATTCCATATTGCTATCAAAGCTACATTTCTATGGTATAACAGGAACTGCTCTAAAACTAATTGCAAGTTAGTTAAATGATTGAAAGCAATTTACATGTTTTGATTTCTGTAATTTGGAAATATTGTCGATTAAATGTGGTGTACCGCAAGGGTCAAGTCTTGGGCCACTATTGTTTTTATTATATGTCAATGATTTACCTAATGCATCAAGTTTATTACAATATGTTATTTTTGCTGATCACACTAATGTATTTCTCTCAAATTCAGATTTTCAATGTCTCATTAGATCCTTAAATAATGAATTACCAAAATTGTCACAGTGGTTTAAAAGTAATATATTATCTTTGAATTTACAAAAAACGAATTATATACACTTTAAACATCCAAGGAAACCAATTGGCTGTGATACTGAATGTATTCTGAAAATAGATGGTTTTCCTCTTGAGAGGACAACATCCACTAAATTTCTTGGAATTATCATTAATGAAACTCTTAGTTGGAATGATCATGTGAAATATATTTCATTTCCTATTGCTCGTAATGTTGGAATATTATGTAAACTCAAACATTGTTTATCTTTGGATATTTTGATTATGCTTTATAATGCACTTGTCCTACCATACATTTCTTATTGTAATATGATATGGGCAAACTCGGTGTCTGCCAACAATATTATATTAAAATTGCAAAAGAAAGCTATTCGTATATGTGCAAATTCTGGTGATAATGATCACACAGATCCCCTATTTTTTTCTTTTAAGACCTTAAAGGTAAATGACATCCACACTTTACAAACTGCACTTCTGATGTTCCGCTTTAATACCGATTTATTACCTCCTTCATTTATCGATATGTTCCAGCTGAACTCAGAAATCCATTCCTATCCAAAAAGGAATGCAATGGATGTACATTTGAATAACCCCAAAACATTCTTAGCACACAAATCCATACGATACACTGGCCCACATATTTGGAACAAACTTCCACTTGAGTTACGTAATGCCAAGTCTATTTATTAATTTAAAAAAGTATTAAAGAAAATGTTGATCTCACAGTATCAGTGATATTTTCTGTAGAAACATTTAACGATTCATTCTTTATTTATTGTTGTATCCATTATGTTTATTTCTTTTTGAGATCCTGTACATGAGGATGCACCTGCAGTATACTGTGTTCCTCTGATTTAACTGGGATTCATTCCTTCTCTGTTGTTTTATTATTCATGTTGTGTTGGGCAAATCATGCTTCACTATGATATTATGTCTTGAACGAACAAGTAGAATTTTATGTTTTACAGATGATTGTTTTTGTCTTTTTCTCTTCTTCTCTCTCTCATTCAATGTAATTTTTATGTGACAAAGGTAACATTTATCATGTGAATACATCATTGTAATTTACTAGCATAAATATGTATATGCATGTATATGTCTAGGTATATAGGTATGTCGAGTTGATTCGGCGAGACTAATATCGGGAGGTTTTTATCATCTCCTCCCCTTCTATTCTTCTCTTTCTCTCTCTTCCTTTCTTTCTCTCTCCCTAACCCTTACTCCACGAGCATCATGTTGGACCCTTTTGTTTTTATTGTAATGTTATTCATTATCGCTTGCCAAATAGTCAAGCTTTGTGCTTATTTTTGGCAATCATTTTGTATTGTTTTGTATGTTTTTGTATGTTTTGTATGTTTTATAAATAAATAAATAAATAAATAAATAAATAAATAAATAAATAAATAAATAAATAAA
>BLBF01000017.1:6211352-6226234 GCA_015471245.1 Laticauda colubrina | reverse complement strand
ATCTACATCTACATCTACATCTACATCTACATCTACATCTACATCTACATCTACATCTACATCTACATCTACATATACATATACATATACATATACATATACATATATTTTAAGACTATAGTGTGTATTTTAAGAATGTACCAAGCAGAATCCATTTGGAAGTTACGTATTATATTGAATGTTATAATCTTAAAGGTATACATTAAAGCTTAAATAAGAGTTTGAATGGATAAAATTAAAGGATATAAAGGCGTCATACTCTAATTGGTAACTACAGGGGAAAAATTGCTTAATAATTAAACATGATAAGAAATTATAACAGGACAGACAAAAGTATAAATATAATGATTTGAATTGAGATGAGATAATTAAAATAAAGTTGAGAAAATTATAAAATGGTAATAAGAGATGGAATTGAATATAAAAATGAGCATGAAATTGAGTTTTGTGTTTGTATGAAGAAATGATAACCTGGGACCATGCTATTTTCAAAAAAGATGTTTTATTTGTATTTTGTTTTTGTGAAAACCCAAATAAAATTTTCAAAAAAAGAAAAAGAATACTGCAAAAAGAAAGGCTATATATAATTTTCTACTTTTATATTGGCCATTACAGCCTTTAAAAATAATTCAAGTTACAGTAGTATTGTTCTTTCTTTCCTTTTCAATTGTGAAAATGTAGCCATCTTTGGGCTTCCAATGATATTCAATTTAGCAAAATAATAAAGAACCGTTCTTTTCAACAAGCAAACTATGCTTATTGAATTTAATTATCAATTTCTATAACACAATCATCCAGATCTAAAACAATTTTACTATAATCTTATTTAATTAGCATAAACTATCATGTGTGCAATAAAATATAATATTTCTCTCATGTCCCCATTCATCAACTCCACACCAGACATTTGTGGTTTATTACTCTTCAGGAATATTGCATAATTGGTACTAGATATTTCTTTCTTAATTAAAAATCATACTAGTTTTCTTCAGGTTGATTCCCTATTTCATTTAGATAAGTGATATGAACCCTTGTACACCTAATACATGTTATAATTCTGCTATGCTGAGAAAAAAATAATCCTTCTTCCCAAACTTCCTGTTGATACATAATTACTCTAGAAGTGTGAACATTTATCTCCTCTAATCACACCAAAACCAGAAGAGTTTGCATGCTCTAGTTCCCATCTATGTGACTGCTTTGTCACTCTGCCTACATGTAGGTCAAAAATCCCATTTAGAGCTAGATGGCCCCAACCCTGTTGGATTTTCACAAGGCATTACAAAATGATCCCAAAGCCATATGGGCTGTCAGATTAAGCACAATCCATTGTTAAATTGTTTTATTTAGTGTTATTTGAAGTACAATAACTTCTTGACCTCAGGCATGAATTACATAATGGATTTTGAATATTGATTTAATTTATGAAAATAGAAAAAATAGTCAATACCAAAAATACAACAAAGAAAAAGTTGCTAGTTATTGAAAGAAAGTGCAATTTCAAGGACACTCAAATATATAGAAAGTTAATCAAAAAGTTTTAAAACTCATGATAGGAGTAGCTAAATTACAATTTGTATGAAACAAAATAGAATACAGAACTGTGCTGCATTCAGACACAAGACTCCCAATTAAAAATCAACCCCTTATCTTATTTTGGCCATGAAAGTATACAGAAACAGACTTAAATATTATAAAGAGATATGTATGAAATGGGTCTTATCATTTCAGAAGCAATTGTAAATCAGCATGGCCCTCCCCCTAACAGCTTTCTTTAAAGCAATAAGAATCCTGTGGCATTAATCTAAGGGCTCATGTAAAGGCCCAGTCCCACTGCACTTACGGATGCAAAGAGGATGTAAAACGTTAAAAAATCCTTGCCATCCATTGGAAAACGCTATGCATCCATTTTGTACTCACTACATACGTGTTTCATACGCTCTATCCATCGAGCATCCGTCCACTGAGATTTCATCCACGCAAGAAGTTTTGAACTGCACAAAACTTTGTGAACGGATGAATTTTCTGCCGCGTACGATGTACATCCGCGACATATACGGGCAACAAACATTCTATGTCCGTTATCATCCATTAAACGACTGCTGTATCATCTCTGCATCCTCTGGCCATCCCCTCAATTCACATCCACTGCAGCTGAAAATGGAAAGAGGGAGGAAACAAAAAGTACACGGAACATCTACACAGCGTTAGTAGCACGGAAATAGAAAGGATGTAAGCGTATGCATCTCGTATATAAAGTATTCAAAATGGACAAAACGTTTGTATCTGGGATGTATCTCATATATTTAGGATGTCTGCAGTATGTCTAAAGTATGTAGAAGGCCCCAGAACGGACAACCGATATTTTCTATAAAAAGGAGGGGAAATCATCTGGATTGCTGGGATGGTGGACTATACAGTCCCACTATGGTTGCACTGGAGGTTTATCTACCCCACAACTATCCTTATCTAACCCACAAGCATGCAAAGGCTTAACCATTTTTTCAAAGTTTTCACCAACACTTTATTAAGTAAAAAAAATGAACCAAGTGTCTTAAGCAAAGATAACCTTTGTTAACTTTCTTAGGTAAACTTTATGACTTTATTAAATAAGCAAAATGAACCAAGTAAAGTGTCTTAAGCAAAGATAAACTTAACAAGTAAACAACTCAGTCTCTGACACTCTGAGTCACAGTATTCTCAGTCACTCTGAGTCATGTCCATGCTCTCAACTGTAAAGTGGGCAGGGACTGTGGAGGTGGCTGTGGCTTGAGTGCTGGTCTGAGGCACCATTGGGGTGCTTGGCCCCGAGGGTACAACAGGGGATGGTGTGTTCAGGAAGCTATCCGAGAGCTGACTCAGTCCTGTGAGGTTGAGAGACCCTTCATCAAGGACTTGAGATGTCAGGCCCAATACTGATGACAGATTGTCTGTTGACGGACTTGGCTGTGGGTGGAGGAAGGAGGAGTGTAGTGGGGCTGTCTGTCTGCAGCTGGGTGAGGAATGGCATCTGTGGCGTCCAATAAACCTGGGCCTGGACTGGGAAGTTCTGCTTCTGCTGTGGGAAGTCCTGGTAGTCATAGCCTTGGGAGGTGAGGGGATGTTGAAAGCCGTGGAATGGCTGTGACATCGCCTGGAGTGGAGGAGCAGACCTGGACTGGGTAGGAGCAGCTTCAGTTGGGCCTTGAGGGTTGTGCAGAAGTGCTGTGATCTCACGTAGGTGATAAAGGTGTTCTAGCCCGAGGATGCTCTGTCCAAGTGAGCGAGAAGTTCTGTGCTGGTCTTCATTGTGTCCCTGATCTCCAACAGCACACTGTGGTCCTGGCCCTCCAGTCTGCCTCTCTGCCTGCAACCTCTGGAGCTGGGGGTGGGGGTGGGTTGGCCTCTGGTGGCTGCTGCTTCTTCCTCCATTTGTGACAGCAGGGCTTTATCCTCCACGGGATCCTCCAAATCCGCCAGCATGGGCAGTGCAGCTGTCAGGGGGGTCTCTGCCGTGGGGCCCTCTGAAGACACCTGACTGGGCAGGGTAGCTGGCTCCTGGTTGGAAGAGGACTGGCTGTCTGTGGGCTGTCTGAGGGAGAGGGGTCTCAGAGGGGTTGGTCCTTGGTGGCGGATCTCACTCTCCAGGAAACTGCACTTGGCCATGACGTACATCTCCCGGTTAGTGAGCTTGACAGTAGCCTGCCTGGATTTATTGAGGTGTAGTTTGCCATACCAGGTGTGCATGTGCTTCCACCATCCTAGGAGTACTTCTTCAGTGTATCCCAGGCTCTCTGCCTTGTCTCTCCAAGCTGCCTCCTTCTTCTTGGTGTCCCGATATAGTCTTTGGCCCTTTCTCCAGAGGTACTCATTCTTCCTCAGCCATTCCAGCACCTCATCCTCATGCTCCTCAGAAATCCTCTCTCCCTTCTCCTTCCCTTGCCTCTTCCTCCCTCTGGCAGGGGCTTCAGCAGGGCCTTCAGGGGCTTGACCAGCAGGGCCTTCAAGGGCTTGAGCAGCAGGGCCTTCAGGGCCTTCAGCAGCAGGGCTTTGAGGGCCTTGGGGCTGGTCCACCACAGCAGCAGTAGCAGCAGCAGCTTCAGAGTCAGTGCCAGGGGGTGGGATGCTGGTTCTGTCCTTCTTGCCAGGGCTGGCACGAGTAGGCACCGGCTTCCTCTTCTTCCCTGACTGACGAACCATGGTGTTATTTGAGGATGTATGTGGCAGCAGGTCTTTCCTCTGAATGCTGACTGTGTGCGAGTTGCATCCTTTTATATCCACGGAGCTGATGCAATTCATACTCCCCGCATGCGCAGTGAACGCTTTTCATCCGATATACATTCGCACAGCATCCCCTTTGTTTCCTATAGGCGTCCGTGATGCATCCGCTTCATCCACTATGCATCCGCCCCTTCTGCTATGCGTCCGCTTCGAAATTCTCCCCCGGAACGTCTTCGGAGGTGTCATCCGCTTCCATCTGCTGTCATCCGCTCAGCTTCCTATGAACATCCGTTTCACATCCCCACTACATACTACCCACCTCTGTTCTTTTGCATTCTTTTCCATTCTGTTTATGCAAATTTTCACCACTTTTTGGAGCGGATGACAACGGATGGAGCCACCCCCGAAATTTTGAAGAAATATATATGAAATGTATAAGAAATGTATATGAAGAAACATAACTATCTTGGATAAGAGACAACCTTCAATAGAAGAGATGTACAAACAGATGTTTTTCACAAACAGTACTTGCAAAGGAGCTCTTATCATTGAAACAGTTTTATTTTTTTCTAAGCATGGGCAAGTGCTTTCAAAGGTGCTCCTAATTGTATCTGCAAGCACAACATCTTTGTAAACTGAAATGATGGTTGAAAGTGATGAAACAAGACCTTACAATTGTCACAGTACATGTTTTATAAAGGTGGCATAGATTTTTGGGTGGGGATTGCGAAAAACAGCAGCTTAACTTTTGAAAGGAGGAAAAGACCTGGTACTTAAACCTTAGAACTTACATAGATATAGGATGAGCCTTGGATAAAGCCTTGATTATCAAAGTGCATTCATGCCCATGTATATGGATATAGTGAGAAACAACTTTTGAAGCAGCCATAAGAGCTTAGAAAAATATTTCATAAAATACTGTAAATATATCCCCATCATTAATAGACCTATTTTTTCTGAATGTGTCAAAATTAAAATGGAAATTTATTCTCATGATAATAGGTCAGGGTTTGAGGGATTATTTTGGGAGGGTTAGTAAAAATTACTATCTGAATATAATCAAGTTGAAGCACACTTTGTAGCTACTGTAAAGATGTGAACACATTTGAGGTACCCAGAAAATTTGGGGGGAGGTTGTGGAGGTAGAAGGAATTTTAATGAGCCAATTTGATCTAATGTTTAGGGTGCCAGCCTAGAAGCCAAGAGACAATGAGTTTAAGTTCTATTTTAACCATGAAAGTCAACAAGGTGACCTTATATCAAATATCAATCACATTCCCTCAACTCAACTGTTGTGGCCTGCCGGTGGCTGGCGGAACTGGCAGCAGAGTCAGATAGTGAGGAGGTTGGGACCTCCTCCTGGCCAGTCCTGGAGGTTGAGGAAGACTTGGATGCGGGATCTGTGTCAGATACAGAGATGGGGTCAGGTCCATAAGGATTAAAAGAGGAAAGGGTGAGGGGAGTTGCAGGAAACCATTTGTTTATTCATTCTATCATAGTGAAGATCTGTCTGTGCATCCTAGAAACTCTGTGATAAGCCCTTCCTTATCAGTACTGCTTTGGAAATGTTTACCGGGAAGTTTTCCAAGATAGATAATGTTTGAGCTCCTAATTATACCCTTGAAAGACTGTTTGGCAGGCCGTTGGCTGAATGTGAATGCAAGAAATTTACAACCATTTAATAAAAGGTGTTTGGTCGGGACAAAGAGTCAGCTAACTCATCTCATGCAGTGATTGTTGGGGTAAAAGAAGAGGAGGAAGATGTATTAGATATTTTTAATCCCTTTATTTATAAAAGTAATAAAGGAAGGATAAAAATATTTTAAAAGAATACTTTTTCTGAAATCATAAGACATTTCCATAACCTACAGAAACCAACTTTGTTGTTGGGAGTTGAAAAGAATGTTTTGGCACCTAATCAATCTAGGAAAAAAGTAATGTTTTAACTGTCTAAACTCTAACAACTTCATTTTAATTCTGCCAATTTTAATTGCTGGAGATAATAAGCACACATTTATTCATTTTTAAGGGTGTTGTTGTTTTGTTTCTGATCAGTTCAGTGAAGGACAAAGTCAGTATGTTGAAGCTTCATATAAATCTAAATCTCCAACTAAATTAGAAGAGTGTGGACTGATTCTGAGGCATCTGAGATGAAATGGAACCAAAAGTCACCAAAATCCAGTTAGGGTTTTTCCAAATAACCAATTTTTAATTGTAATAAATTTTTAAATTCTAAATTGTATTAAAATTGGTATTAATAGCAGTGTTAATTGTTAAACTAACCATGAGGACAGCTTAACTTCAGAAGTTGTGGATATAGTATAGGTCAGGGGTGTAAAACTCACATCATCAAAGCAGCATCACATCCATATTGGGACTTTCCCCTCCTTAACTAAACCAACGCATGACGCATCCGGATCAAGGGCCAGGAATTTGACAGCCCTGGTATAGGTGGCACCTCGCTCAACAGTGGTAACTGTAGGCAGGATCTTGGAGTCCCAGTGAACAATCACTTAAATATGACCCAGTAGTGTGCTGCAGCTGTCAAAAAAGCCAACACAGTACTAGGCTACGTTAACTTAGAATCACGATCACGTGAAGTGTAAATACTACTTTATAATGCCTTGGTAAAACCACACTTGGAATTATGCATCCAGTTTTGGTTGCCAGGATGTAAAAAAGATGCTGAGACTCTAGAAAGGGTGCAGAGAAGAGCAACAAAAGTGATTAATGGCCTGGAGGCTAAAATATATAAAGAATGGTTGGTGGAATTGTGTATGTTTAGTTTACTTTAGTTTAGGACGAGGAGTGAACATGATCTCAGGGGTTGCCAGAAAGAAGAGGGAGTCAGCCTATTTTCCAAAGCACATGAAAGTAGGACAAGAAGCAATGAGTGGAAACTAATCAAGGAGAGAAGCAATCTAGAACAAAGGAGAATTTTCCTGATAGTTAGAACAATTAATCAGTGGAACGACTTACCTCCAGCAGTTGTGAATGCTCCAATGTTTTTAAGAAGAGTGGGCAACCATTTGTCTGAAATGGTATAGGGTTTCCTGCCTGAGCAGGGGGTTTCCAGCTCTATTATTGCATTTGAAATATTTAATGTGCAATTCAGCACTCAAGACCAGAACAGACATTGTGAAAAACAGTATAACTGCTCCATAAAACATCATGATAGGCAGAAAGAAAAGGAAGAGTAGTGTAAGAAGAATACCAGTTTTTTCTGATCATTGAAAATCAGACATTCCAAACCACAATAATTTGTGTGAGGCATATATAGTCAAGTTTTATTCTTTTTATTAAAAGCAAGACTATAGCCATTTTCCTTTAAAAAAGAAAAGAGCATGTGAAAGATCCTTCACCTCAGCTCCTGCATCTCTTTCTTTGAAAACAACCAGATTTCATTCTTACTGAAGAATGAATTGTGCCTGAACATTTCATTCATCCTAACCTTTTAACACATTGAAAAGTTATAATCATTTGTAGCTTTCCTAGGCTACTCAATGGACTGTATAGAACTGGATTTCCACATTTTATTTATATTCTAGCTACAAATGAATCATGCAGTGGTTGATGTCTCAAATGGAAATAGGCTGTTTTCCAAAACAACAGAGGCTCAAAGCAAATACATTACTAAGGAATAGTCTTTGATTATTTAAAAAAATTACATCAAAGGTCTGATTGTGTTAGTTTAATGAGTTATCTAATAGTGAATTGACAGAATATTAAAATGAATTAAACATTTAATGGCTTTTTAAAACAGTTATTATTTTTATTAAAAATGTTGAGTTATGTAAATAAAAACTTTCAGCAGTTCCATTTTAATTTGATAGAAATGTCTTCAAAATAACAGTCAAAATGGCCATCTTTAAGATCAGTAGAGCTTTTTTGATGTTAATCTGTTATTCTGTACCATAGAACTAAACAGAACACCCCCAAATAGTTTTTTTTGTTGAAAGTCTAATGTAGTTTGTTCCTGTGGACTGAATTACAGTATATTATTGCACAGTGGAATACATGACCATCTTTTTTCTTTTTTTCTTTGCTTTTCTTTCTCCTCCTCCTCCTCACTGATATAACATCCATTTAAGCATATTATTACACCATTATTTATGGTGTATTTTTCTTGGGATTTCATGCCTGTTCATGAATGAAAAGTCCTGATTTGGCCTGGCTTCTTTTTCTTTCTTTTTCTTCTTTAATTCTAGGGATGAAAGTATTTTCTATGCAAGGAAAAGAGAAGCAACAAAAGTGTCCATTAATAAATAATGGTACAGTATACTTGTTTCTTCCTGTTGCCAAGTAAAAAATCGGTATCTACATAGATGACCCATTTACTCAGCTTTAAAGGCAAATCTGCTTAGCATTATGTCTTTGAGAGTTTGCTTTTTAAATCTAGTCATGGAAATTTATTGCTATTGTATATGTTCTGCACAGCATCAATAAATAGAATAGAATAACAGAGTTGGAAGGGACCTTGGAGATCTTCTAGTCTAACCCTCTGCTTAGGCAGGAAACCCTGTACCATTTCAGACAAATGGTTATCCAATCTCTTCTTAAAAACTTCCAGTTTGGGAGCATTTACAACTTCTGAAAGCAAGTTGTTCCAATGATTGTTCTGTCAGGAAATTTATCTTTAGTTCTAGGTTGCTTCTATCCTTTTCAGGTGCTTTGGAGAATAGTTTGACTCCCCCTTCTTTGTGGTAGCCCCTGAGATATTGGAACATTGCTATTATGTCACACACACACCCAAGTCCTTTTTATTAAACTAGATCTACCTAATTCCAACAACTTTTTTTTTTAATGTTTTAGTCTCCAATCCCCTAATCATTTTTGTTGTTCTTCTCTGCATTCTTTATAGTCTCAACATATTTTATACATTATGGCAATCACACAGCTGCCAAAATTAGAAGTTAGTATATTTTTATTTAAAGAGATGACAATATTTTTATCAGAAAGAAAGAAAGAAAGAAGATAAAGGGAGGATAGACATGTCCAGATGATAGATATATAGTTCACATAAAGAGACTAATTTGATTAGTCTTTTATAGACTGTTTTCTGTAATAGGAAAATAAGCACCTAGATGAACTTGATTGGTTTTGAAAAAAGGAACTAAGTAAGATCATGAAGCTTTGAAAATGATAGATCAATATTTTTCATAATATATCCAAACTGTGGGCTGAACAGCCACATGTATTAGATTAAAGTTATTGTGAGCAGTTTATCCAAACAACTATCTTCCCTCTCCTTCTCTCCCACCAGCAAGAATCCACAAGAAGTACAAATGAATAACAATATGCAATAATATAGGATCATTATCTGAGAAACTATACCTCTCAGAGCATTGCTGGATGTTGCACTGAACATTGCCCAGAATGTCAGAAGTATTAGACTGCTTAAGTTAACAAAATTAAGAAAATCTTGTTTTAAAAAGGAGGACATCGTCATCTGGGAAAGGCCCTAGACCTTTTGCTCAAAGGTTAATGATGAATGAATAAAAATGAAAATACTATCTATAAATAACTGTATGCTATCTTTCATCTCAACACTAATCCAGACCCAAATTTTATTTTCAAATTCCATTTGAAATAATACACAGAGCTTGATCCTGTCTTATATTTACATCAGTTAATTAAATTCTATCCAGCACCATATCAAATATATTTCTTTTCTATCTTTGTGATTCAGATTTTGTATCATAAAGTCAGCCTGACTCATCTACAGATGTTCAAGTGCTGTTAAAGATAAACTTTCCTTCTGTCAATAACTAAACATGAGACCAAGTTGGGTCTATATGATATACAGAATTAATGATAGGAATAGTAATGTATCTTAAAAGGTTCTCCACCATCTTCTCTGGATATGTATGATCAGAATAAACTTCTTTTGGAAGAGAGCCAAAACTAATGATCATGTTTGGTCTATATTATGCATAATACGATTGTACCATTTGCACAAATATTGATATATGAGAGATATGGAAAGCTCCATCAATCCATGGATATATTAGATTATTTTTCTTGAACTATTTAGCCAAAGTTTTGCTAGACAATGAATGACAGGCTTGTATTTTTAACTATTATATTACTGAGTAAATGTTAAATAGTTTTCCCCATGGAAGATGATAGATGCTCAAAATATGTCAGAACATATGAAAACTAATGTGTTAAGAAATCTGGTTGTATATATTGTTATCTTGGTCCTTTATGTCTTTACATAGGAAAGAAGAGCCATGGGTCAAGGGAAACAGGGTTAAAACAAAGGCAAATTGTTGGTAGTATGAAAATGAGAAGCCCCAGTCCAGCAATTTGTACATTTTGATCAAAAAATAAAAGTGGATTTTTTTCAGCAGAGCCCCATAATCTTCTATAATGTACATGGCCAGAGTAAAAGTTCCCTTGAACAAAAGTTCATTCACAAATCATTCCTGCGAACAAAACTTAAGAGTGAAACTTTTGTCATGTCAATTTTTCCTTTTGTTGCTTCTTATAAATTTTATACATTCTTACACATTTGGCAGTTCGAATCCCTAGCACTGCATAATGGAGTGATTCTCCTGTAACTTGTGGCAACCTAGCAGTTTGAAAGCATGTAAAAATGCAAGTAGAAAAATAGGGACCATTTTGGTGGGGAGGTAACAGGGTTCCGTGCACCTTTGGCATTTAGTCATGCAGGCCACATGACCACGGAGACATCTTTGGACACAAATGTCTCTTCAGCTTTGTAACAGAGATGAGCACCACCCCCTAGAGCTGGAAATGACCAGCACATAAGTGTGAGGGGAACATTTACCTTTACATATACATTTTACAGTATAATATATATCGATATTGATATTGATATCCATACCCATACCCATACCCATATGTATCTGTCTGTCTGTCTGTCTGTCTAATTATCTATGGTATTCAGCTTTGTTCGGGTATTTTCCCACGTCATTATAGTTGTGCTTTTAAAGTTGTAGCAACACTTTGGCAGAATCTCATCTGCTATCATCAGGCTTCTGTATTGTGTTTGTCTGTGAGTCAGACTTTCACAGTCGTTTCAGTTTTAAATTTGGGGATAGCCTACTGCTGTGCCAGAATGTTTTTTTTTTCTTCATCCTGATTGGTTGGGAGTCTTGGTCTGTGTTTATAGGTCTTGAAGTTTGCTGTGTTCTGCTTGATTGGTGTTTCTAATATCTTCTGTCTATTTTGTGGCTTTTTTGGTCTTGATTGGCTAGCAACATTGTGTTCCTGTATTGGAGGCTTTTAGTGCAGCTTGGCTCCGAGTAAATGGATGGCTATCATTTATTTGGAAGCTAGGCTTCATCTGGGTGCCTGGTTGGGGTGTGTTTGAGCTGGAGGTATCAGGGGGCATCTGTTTGTGCCCAGGGGTTTGCCTGGCTTGTGGTCTGGAGATTTGTTTTGTTTGTGAGTGCAGGCTTCCAAATGACAGTCTGGTGGAATCATCTCTTCTATTCATGCTTTCAGGTCTTTTTTCAATCTCTATGGCTTTTCTGATAATTCTGTGGCTGAGTTTTCTATGGTGGCTAGGGCTTTGGTGTCATTTAAGTCAATGCTATGACCTGTGGCTTTCATGTGTTGGAATAGTGAGGAAGTGTGTTCCGGCTTTTTTACTGCATTTTTGTGTTCATCCAGGCGGGTACTTATTTTTCTATTGGTCTGTCCAATGTATATGGCAGGGCATGATGCAGAGGGGAATTCATATATGTCTTGGTTTTCCAGGTCAATTTTATCTTTGGGGTTTCTAAGGATGGCTGCTATTTTTTCTGTCTGTTTTGAAGGCAGTCTTGATGTGATGCCTTTATAGATCTTACTGATTTTGTCTGTAGTGCCTCTTATGTAGGGTAGGACAGCTGTTCCATAGATCTGTTCATCTTTCTAGGTCTCCATTATGTTTCAGTGTGTTTTTGTGGATCAAGCCAGTGATTTTGCTTTTGTTGAAGCCATTAGCTGTCAGTACTTTAATCAGGGTGCATAGTTCAGTCTTTATCTGTGTCTTGTCTGCCAGGCATTTGGTTCTGGCAATTAGTGTTTTGGCCATGGAGTTTATCTGAGCTGGGTGGTGGTGGGATTGGGCATTGAGGAAGCAGTTGATGTGTGTTTTCTTCTGGTATATGATGTGTCCTAATGTGCCATCTGTTTTTTTGTAGTTTAGTACATCTAGGAATGGTAGTTGTTTGTTTGTTTCCATTTCCATGGTGAATTTGATTTTGGGATGTCTGCTTTTTAGGTGCATTAGGAAATTGTTTAGCTTTTCTTTTCCATGGGGCCAAATAACAAATGTGTCGTCGCTGTATCTTAGCCATAATTTGGGTTTGTGGGTGCCATTGGCTAGGGCTCTGGATTCGAATTCTTTCATGAACAGGTTTGCAATGACGGGTGACAGTGGTGATCCCATAGGGGCTCCTTCAATTTGCTTGTATCTTTCTCCTTTGTATATGAAATATGTGTTGGTTAAGCAGTGTTCTGTTAGTTCCATGAGGTGTTTAGCTGGTTGGTATTTATTTTTGATGATTTCAAAAGTTTCTTTTACCAGGACTTGAGTGAATAGTGAAACCACATTGAAACTTACAAGCAGATCTTCTTGTTCCATGTGTAGAACTTTGATCATTTCCAAGAAGTGGTATGAGTTTTGCACATGTGAAGCTGCTGCTTCGGCATGGGGCTGTAATTGCTTTGCTAAGTGATGAGCTAGGTTTTGTAGTGCTCCTCTGTAGCTGACGATGGGTCTGAGAGGTATGCCTTCTTTGTGTATTTTTGGGAGGCCATGTAGTTTGGGGCATTTGGAAGACTTTTCTCTTGGGATGATTGTCTGTTGAATCTCGTTGCTCATGTGGCTGGTTATAATTTTCTTCTTGGGTATTTTTTCCAGATATATGGTTGGATCTGTGTTTATGGGTTTGTATGTGGAGTTTTGGAGTAGGTCTGTCATTTTGTTTCATAGTTTTTTCTATTCATAACCCCTGTGGCATTACCTATATCTGCTGGAAGTATGATTATGCTGCTCTCGTTTTTGGTCTTATTCTATCAGCTTCATCTGTATTTAATTTAGTTAGGCTGGATTCTACTGCACATATGATGGATTATGTGGGGATATTTTGGGGTGCTATAGCATAATTGAATCCTTTGGTTTGGACATCTGTTTCTGTTTTGATGAGTTCTCTGTTAGAAATGTTATATACAAATTGTTTCAGGTGTTGTTGTGAGTTGTTGGGGGCTTTCTTGTCATGTTCTAATTTCTTTAGTTTCTTCAAGAGTGTTTCATTTTTGTAAGTGGTTTCAATTTCAGCTCTCCAAGTTTTAAGTTGTTTTATTTGTCCCAAAGTAGAGGGTGGATTTTGCTGCTCAACTCCAGGTGTAGTGTGAGCAAATATTTGTTTAACTGATCCAATTGGAATCTCTTTCTGTGGAGCTGGTTTCTGAGTAGAGCCATTTCAGTTCTTTTCAGGATACGTTTGGTAGCTGCTGTGCTGTGATGAACTGTTAATTTGAAGCAAGTTGGTGTTGTATTGTTGTCTCTGCAGCTGTGTAGGAATTTGAGGTCACATAGTATTCCTGCTCTTTTAACTTCCAGCTTCTCACAGGTTTTGGTCTGGCTGTTTATTTCCTCTCCATAGAGCTCTGATATTTATATTCTTAAGTTTTTGCGGGTATTTATATGTATGGTATTCAGCTTTGTTCAGATATTTTCCCACATCATTATAGTTGTGCTTTTAAAGTTGTAGCAACATTTTGGCAGAATCTCATCTGTCATCAACAGGCTTCTGTATTGTGTTCATCTGTGAGTTGACCTGATAAAATTGACCTGAAAAACCAAGGCATATATGAAGTCCCCTGTGTATGATGTCCTGCCACATGTATTAGACAGACCAATAGAAGGAAAGTACCCACCTGGATGAACACAAAAATGCAGTAAAAAAGCTGGAACACACTTCCTCATTAGTCCAACACATGAAAGCCACAGGTCATAACATCAACTTCAATGGCACCAAAACCTAGCCACTATAGAAAACCTCAGCCACAGAATTATCAGAGAAGCCATAGAGATTGAAAAAAGACCTGAAAGCATGAATAGAAGAGATGATTCCACCAGACTGTCATTTGGAAGCCTGCACTCATAAACAAAAAAAAAAAAATCTCCACACCACAAGCCAGGCAAACCTCTCGGCACAAACAGATCCCCTCTGATACCTCCAGCTCAAACACACTCCAACCAGGCACCCAGATGAAATCTAGCTTCCGAATAAATGATAGCTTTCCATTTACTTGGAGCCAAGCTGCACTAAAAGCCTCCAATATAGGAACACAATATTGCCAGCCAATCAAGACAAAAAAAGTCACAAAACAGACAGAAAATATTAGAAACACCAATCAAGCAGAACAGAGCAAACTCCAAGACCCATAAACACAGACCAAGACTCCCAACCAATCAGGATGAAGAAAAAACCATTCTGGCACAGCAGTAGGCTATTCCCAAATTTAAAACTGAAATGGCTGTGAAAGTCTGACTCACAGACGAACACAATACAGAAGCCTGATAATGGCAGATGAGATTCTGCCAAAACATTGCTACAACTTTAAAAGCACAACTGTAATGTTGTGGGAAAATACCCAAACAAAGCTGAATACGATAGATAGATAGATAGATAGATAGATAGATAGATAGATAGATAGAT
>BLBF01000017.1:6200285-6211342 GCA_015471245.1 Laticauda colubrina | reverse complement strand
GATAGATAGATAGATAGATAGATAGATAGATAGATAGATAGATAGATAGATATATTGATATATATTATACTGTAAAATGTAAAAAGATAAGTTAAAGGTAAAGGTTCCCCTCACACTTATGTGCTCATTGTTTCCAGCTCTAGGGGGTGGTGCTCATCTCTGTTACAAAGCTGAAGAGCCAGTACTGTCCAAAGATGTCTCCGTGGTCATGTGGCCTGCATGACTAAATGCCAAATGTGTGTGTAACTTTCACTTAGGGGCTTTCGGTTTGGGCTTCTTCAGCGATGGACAGAAGTCCACGATCATGCACGTTTTTGATCTGTGCTTGCCGCAGAAGCACCCTGAGCCATTTGGATTCAAGGCTGAAGCCACTCCATAGAGGTGCTGAAGAGGGGGGAGACCACTGGTGGGGTTGAGGAGAGCCGCATCTCTCCTCCTTGGCTGATCATTACTCTCTTTCCCAAAGGTGGCTGCAGCGATTGTCAGAAATGCCCATCTCAAAGAAGAACCCGACCAGACAAGATTGTGCAGGAAGAAGATAAAAGAGAAAGTTTTGACTGACTGGGACAAAATGAGAAAGCAACTATACAAGGTACCCTGGAATTTGAATTATAAAGAATAATATTGTTCCCAAAGAATATTTGAAGTGGCGAAAGAGAGAGGGAAGGGAAAAGATTTGGGTTTTGTTTTTTTTCACACTGACAGCCATAATCGGCTTTAAATACTAAGAAAAAGAGATCTAAGCAAGAACTTGATATAAATCCACTTTGACATTAATTGGCAATTGTAAGCTGAAAATAAAGTGTCAAAGGGATAATAAAGACTTTTGGATATTTTAAAACCTTCAAAGAAGAAAAGGAGAGAGAGAGAAAAGAAAACAGTGGATCTGAAAAAAAGGAAGGAGACCATATGCAAGTTAGAAGAATTAACAGTGAAATTTTAATAAAACTTCTAAAAGATACACTGTAACTGAAACTTTGTTACAAGATAACAGTACCTCTGGAAAGAGAAAGTGGAAAAAAGAAGCAATAAGAAACAGCTTTGGATTATTTGGATTACTTGGTGATTTCTGGAATTTTGGTTGTTGGATTTTAATGATTAAAATTAATCGGGTGGTTGTTTAAAAGTGTTCAAATGGCATCACTCCTTGAAGAACTAAAAATGAAACTTAGAAAAACAGAAAGAAGATGCGCCAGATGGAAGAGGATCTTTTGGCTTCATATTTCAATTTTTTAAAATGGAGATCTTGAACTACCAAAAACAGCAAAAATGATTGCAGAAAAAGAAGGGCAGGACAAAGAAGAAGCCATCCTTAATGATCAATCAATTCTATGTGGGGTAAAAAAGGAAAAGGGGGGAAAGGGAGTGGAAAATTTAAGATCTGAAAAAATGACAGCAAAAAAAGAATAGTTTGAAAAGCAATTACAATACTAGGAAGAAGTAGAAAAGAGGATCACAGAAGGGAGAATTAGAATTAGAGAGAAAAGGGGTCAAAAAGGGGAGGGAGAAGAAGAAGGGGAAGATAGAAAGGAAAATAAGTTGTAAAGGACAGAAACAGGATATAGAGAAGCAGGGAAAATGTACAAGGATTAAAGGTATAAGCCTATTTAAAAGACACAGAGATAATGGTTGAAAATTCAATTGAAAGAGAGGATTCTGCAAGGTGACATGAGATAACATTTTCATGTTAGAAATAGTAATGAGTTTAGGGAATATGAAATATATGTGATTAAAGCGATAGATAAAATTGGTATTGTCATGTAATGGAATGTTTGTTGATAATTAAATGAAATAAAGAGAATAAGAAAATGAAAGTAGGAAAGGATGGGAACATTTTAACTGTTATCAATGACTTTTAAAAAATATAATTGAAAAGAAATATGAAAGACTCTAACTGAAATTAATATCAGTTGATAAGATGAACTTGAATAAAATAACAACTGTATTAATTATTCTAATATATTTCTTTCTTTGTTTAGAATGCATTGATTTTTGAAGGAATGTACCAAATAGAATCTGGCTAACAAATTATGTGAAATGGAATGTTATAACTGTATAATGTATAAACTAAATTTTAAATAAGATTCAGATAACTGTGAAAAACATAAATGGAAAGAGAGGATTTTGCATGGGTATAAGAGATAATATTGTTTAATTAGAAATTCTGATGAGCTAGGAAATATAAAATATAGGTGATTAAAGTGAATGACAACTGGTATTATTAGGTAGGAGAATGTTTGTTAATAATTAAATGAAACAAAAAGAGAAAGGGAAGAAAAGGATGGAAATATTTTAAGTGTTCTCCATGAAGTATAAAATCTAATTGAAAAGCCACATTAAAGATTTCAATTAATATCAATGACTGGGTTGAACTGGAATACAATAACTATTTTAGTTATTATTGTTATATATTTTTTCTCTTTTTTAGAACTTAGAATTTGACTGATAAGAGTCATATGTTATAAAAGAGAGGTTAGAAATAGAATGTTATAATTATAAAGATATAAATTAAATTTTAAATAAGATTTGAAAGGTGTTACACTCCAGTTAGTAGTAATCAAAGGGATTATGAGTAATCAAAGGGATTCTGTTTTATGAGAAAAGAAAATATGAAATTGTAAACAGGACAGACAAAAGTATAAATATAATGATTAGAAAGAAACTGAAAATTAGAAAAATATATGTAACTGAATTTAGAAACAAATGAGATAATTAAAAATAAGGGTGAGGAAAGTAAGGGAAAGGAAAAATTATTGAGAAAATGATAAAATAATTATAAGATATGGAACAGTATATAAAGACGAATATGTCATTGAGTTTATGTCTGTATAGAGAGGTGATAATCTGGAATCATGCTGTTCTCCAAAATATATTTTATTTTTATTTTGTTTTGTAAAAACCCAAATAAAACTTTTACAAAAAAAAGAAAGAAAGAAAGAAATAACTTTCACTTGATTCTAATTTGTCAGTCTTATCAGGTAGACCAGACAGGAAATATGACCAAATAAATTCTGTTTTATTGTAAAGTTACATTAAGAGATTCTTGTATGTCTGAAAATACAATTCTTACAGACTGAGAAATTAGGGTCCCTTCGGATCTTCTTATTCTGTCCACTATGGACTGTGGGCTATGCTGTCATTTATCTGACCGTTCCCTAGGCAATATTTCTTTGCCTCATCTCCCGATATCTTTCCCACATATTATTATATTATCCTTTTCAGAAATGAAAGTAGCAGTGGATTTTTAAAGGAACATTTTGATTCATCACATAGTGCTTTAATACTAGTGACAAATTTCTAATATCTATCAATATCTAAAACAAACAAAATGCTAATATTTCCAATAAGATTTGAATTATACTGAGTATCACTTTTCATCATATATAATCAACATTAAAAAACAAATACTTTTCTGAAATACAGATGCCACCACTTATTAACTTTTGCAAAATATTAACATGTTAGACTAATAAACTATTAGAGCACTGTTTGTTCAGGTAAATAAATTGATTTTCATTAAGAATGTACCAACTTGAATAAATTCACACTAGATTCTGCAGAATACTGAATATAGTAATTTACTCCTCTGATTCAATTAAATATATGAGTCAAATCCTTTCTATTATACTATGCTTCCTATTGCACATAATACTTCTTTTAAGTGTTCAGATATAACGTTCATATCAATTCAAGTCACAGAACAGATTGTGACTTTTCAATGGAGCAGCAGTAACTGCATTCCATTATTTCTAAACCATCCCCACCCACCCCAATACACTAATCTAAAGGGCAGATACAATTAAAATACTAAGACTTAAGTGAATTATGGATTGCTGTTTCCTCTTACTGTGATCTTCAGTTGTGCTTGTGTGGCTATATATTCTCATTTCAGTCCTATAAAACTTGCTACTCATGCTGCTAGCTAATGTAAGATTCATTAATAATAGAAAAACTTTAGCGCTATTATATTTGATTTTACAGGAGCATATGAGAAGAACATCATTAGAAGTATTCACTAGTAGTCAAAGTTCAAGAAGAGGTACACAGAATCATTATAGTCTATCATGAGACCCTGTCAAGATGCTCTGTTCATTAACTTCATCTTGCTGTCCATCCATAAGACAAGTACAAAAATTTCTACTATTTATTTGGCCATTCCCTCCAAAAAAAACCCCTCATGATAACCCTTTCCTCAATACATTGGCAACAATCTCTACTAAGAGTCTTCCCAGTTGATATATATCCCTAATTGATTAAGTGGACATGTTTTGACTTATGGGCAAGGATGATGACTTGTGATAGAAATGATGAAGTACACTCTTTTATCAAATTCACTCCATTATCAATGACAAGCTCAACTACTATTAACTTCTATAATTTCTCTTTTTCAAAGATATTTTGTTTGACTTTCTAGATTAGGCTATGGCTTTGAGATTTTCTGGCTGTTTCTCATCCATGTACTAATCAGGTCCAATTCTGTGTAACTTAGGTACTATAATGGTGAATTCATTTTCCATTTCTGCAGGTAAAAGTGATTCTACCTACCTCACTCACTTCCATGCTATCTTCCATAAGAATACCTTCCTACTATTACTTGAAGTTTCTATAGTTAATTATTGATTTAAGTTGTCTCCTGGAGTACAATATGTTTCCTATGCTTTTCAACCTCTTCAAAAATCATTGGGAAATTAGAAAGGTACTTTTAAGGGTATTTTTATGATTACAAGCTATGTATTTTCCTTCTACCATATTCTGAGAAGGCAGAGGAGGTTCTACATGGGTGATGAGCTAGATAAATCTAAAGGCCCTGTCACATTGCCCAACAGATGCAAAATGTTTGTAAAAAGGACACAGCGGACGAGAAAAATGTTCCATCCGTTGTTATCCACTCTCAAAAGGGGCAAAAATTTGCATAACCAGAGCAGATAACACGGAAAGGAACAGACGGGGGGAGGACGCAGGGCGGATGGAAAGCGGATGCAGAATGGAAGCCTAGCGGATGGAAGTGGATGGGAGTGGATTCCGGGGGGCGGAAGCAAAGTGGACTCGGAACGGATACAGCGGATGCAGAATGGACGCGGAATGGATGAAGCAGATGCACAGCGGAAGCCTTGCAGATGCACAGCGGAAGCCTAGCAGATGCCTAGCGTTAATTGCACATGCGGGGGGGATTTACTGCATCAGCCCCGTGGATATAAAGGGAAGCAGCTTGGAAGCAGGTCACCATTCAGAGGAAAGACCTGCTGCCAGACGCATTGAGTGACTTGCCTGCCTGCCAGCTTTGCTGCCAGCCTTGCTGCCTGCCATCCTGCAATCCTTGGTGCCTGCCTCCCTGCCAGTCTTGCTGCCTGCCAGCCTTGGTGCCTGCCTGCCTGCCAGCCTTGCTGCCTGCCTTGCTGCCTGCCAGCCTTGCTGCCTGCCTTGCTGCCTGCCATCCTGCCAGCCTTGGTGCCTGCCAGCCTTGGTGCCTGCCTGCCAGCCTTCCTGCCTGCCAGCCTTCCTGCCAGCCTCCCTGCCAGCCTCCCTGCCAGCCTCCCTGCCAGCCAGCAACCCCACAACCATGGGGAAAAAGAGAAAGCCTCAGCCATCTGATGCCAGCCCTGGAAAGAGGGACAGGGCCACCCTCCCACCCCCTGGCCCTCACTCTGCTTCTGCTGGAGCTTCTGTAGCATGGGCTCGCTCTTCTGCGGCTGGGGCTTCTGCTGCTTCTGCTTCTGGAGGAGCTGATGATGCTGCTTATGGCAGTGGTGCTTCTGCTCGTGCTTACTCTGCTGATGCTGCTCCTGGTGGTGGTGCTTCTGCTGGTGGTTACTCTGCTGAGGCTGCTCCTGGCGGTGGTGCTTCTGATGGTGCTGACTCTGCTGAAGCTGCTCCTCGTCCTGCTGGTCCTGCTCGTACTGCTCATACTCTTGGGCTTGCTCATCCTGCTCGTGCTCCTGGTCTTGCTCGTCCTGCTCGTCCTGCTTGTCCTGCTCATGCTCCTGGTCCTCCTCGTGCTCCTGGTCCTGCTGGGGCTCCTGGTGCTTACTCTGCTGCTGCTGATCCTGGTCCTGCTCCTGGTGGTGCTGGTGCTGGTGCTGCTGCTGCTGATGATGGTGATGATGATCTTGCTGCTGCTGCTGCTGATGATTATGATCCTGCTGGTGATGCTGCTGCTGCTGCTGCTGATGATGATGATGATGATGATGATCCTGCTGCTGCTGCTGATGATGATGATGATGATCCTGCTGCTGCTGCTGCTGGTGGTGTGGAGGAGCAGCCCCTACAAACTGGATGAGGGCCTGAGAGCAGCCCCTCTGATGAGGGCCCATCTGGTCCTGCCAAAGGGAGGAAGAGGCATATGCGGGAAAAGGAGAGGAGGCAATATTCCATTGAGGAGGAACACGAGGAAGAGGTGCTGGAGTGGCTGAGAGAGAATGACTATCTGTGGTGGAAGAGACACCGGCTCTAAAGGGACATCAAAAGGAAGCAGGCTGCTTGGAGAGAGAAGGTGGAGAGTCTGGGCTACACATTGGATGTGCTTCTTGGCTGGTGGAAGCACATGCACATCTAGTACGGGAAGCTGCACCTCAAGAAATCTGTCCAGGCCACGGTTAAGCTGACGGACAGAGAGACCTATGTCATGGCCAGGTGCACCTTCCTGTAGGGTGAGATCCGCCACGGAGGAGCAACAGCAGCCCCTCTCACGACCCTCTCTCTCCGGCAGCCTGCTGAGAGTCAGTCCTCTTTTGGGCGAGAGTCAGCTCCTGTCTCCAGGCAGGTTTCTGTGGAGCATGCCACGGTGGAAAACCCGGGGACAGGTGTTTTAACCATGGTGGAGCACATGGAGAACTCCCTGGTGCAGTGGGAGAAAGGAGACGGCACTTCCACCACAGCCCTACCCGCATCCACCCACAGCTCCACCTCCACAGAAAGGCAGAGAGCCAGACAGGAGGGGCAGAGGCACACTGTCCTGCTGGAGATCAGGGACACCATCCGGAGCAGCATAGATCTCCTCTCTCAGCTGGTCCACACCAACTCCTCATCCTCCAACCACAAGCCCTTCCTCACCAATGTCAACCAGACCCTCACAGACATGGCGGAACCCCAGTACCAGGTGGTGAAGGACTGGATCATTGAGCTGCTTCACAACCCTCCAGACCCAGAGGAACCTGCTGACACCCAGTCCAGGTCTGCTCCTCTACCCCAGGTGATGTCCCTGCCATTCTAAGGCTTTCCACAGGCCCTCACCTACCAGGGCTACGGCTACCAGGAGGTCCAGCAGCACAGGCAGCAGCCCTTCCCAGTCCAGGCACAGACTCATCGGACGATACCGTTGCCATCTGTTCCACTGATGCCACCGATGCCACCCACGCCAATGATGCCACTGATGACAGCGATGCCACCTACGCCACAAATGCCATCAATGCCAGTCCTCACCCAGCTGCAGACCAGACAACCCCACTACACTGCTCCTTACTCCACCCCACAGCCAAGCGTGGCCTCAGTACATCTGTCCTCGGTACTGGGGCTGACACCACATGGCATGGAGGAAGGAGCTCTCAACATCACGGGCTGAGCCAGCTGTCCGAGAGCTTCCTCAACACAACGTCACCTGTTGTCCTCTCGGGGCTAGGCACACCTATGATGCCGCAGACCAGCAGTCCAGCATCAGCCACCTCCACAGCACCTGGACCCTTCACCCCTGAAACTGGGCACACCTCCGAGTGACCAAGAGGAGTGCCAGAGACTGGGTGGCTACCTGTAGTATTTATTTGGACACTTGACTTGGGTCATTTTTCTTTTACAGCTTGTGATTAATAAAGTTTATCTTTGCTTCACACACTTGCTTCATTTATTTATGTCAATAAAGTCTTGGTGGAAACTTTTAGAAATGGTTTAAGCCTTTGCATGCTTGTGGGATGGGTTAAGATAGCAGTGGGAAGGGCAGGCATACCTGTGGGATGGGCAGGGATACCTTTGGGATGGGTTAAGATACCTGTGGGATGGGTTAATATAGCTGTGGGATAGATAAACCTCCAGTGGAAGCATAATGGGACTGTATGGTCCACCCTCCCAGGTACCACACCTTTGGCCCTTCATGATCAATAATAATGTAAGTATTGATCCACACATTTGAACATAAACACAACTCTTTATTAAATGCCCTGTTCATTGTAGGTGCACCCAACATACATGGCCCAATCTCATCAGTGTGATGAGACAAGCTGAAAGAAGCATCCATTAATCATCTGCCATCCTGTCTTGCCACTCCACTGCTCCAGCTGGGGAGTTGCACCAGTGTTTCAGGAGGTTGCGCTGCTTCTTCCCTTCAAGTGAGGCTCTGTTGGGGCCTTACGCATCCTCAGTGTCTATCAGGTTTCGCCCTTGCCTCCATTCCCCATGCTCCATGTCCCCATTGCCTTGCTGGAGGTTCACAAGCCTGTTCTGCAAGACTGGGTAGCGGGTGCGCATGAGATTGTGCAGGATGCAGCAAGCTTCCACAATCCTCCTCATGGTCTGTGGGCGATGCTGCATGGTGGTGACAAGTACCTGGAACCTGTTGGCCAGGATGCCAAAGGCATTCTCCACCACCCGTCTTGCCTTGGACAGCCTGTAGTTGGAGATCCTCTCTTCACGGGTGAGGAGTCTGGAAGTGTAGGGCTTCATGAGGTAGGTTCTGAGGGAGAAGGAGTCATCCCCCACGATGAAATAGGGCACATCTTGTGTGTCGTTGGGCAGGGGGTCTGGATCTGGGAAGCCCATGATGAGGTTGCATTCCAGCCCCTCCTTGAGGTCACTGGCATTGTATACCTGGGCATCTGAACATGACCCGTTGCCTGAAGCATCGATGTACATGAACTTGTAGTCAGCATCGACCATGGCAAAGAGGACGATGCTGAAGAAGCCCTTGTAGTTGACATAAGTGGACCCTGACTTGGCTGGTACTTTGCAGGCCACGTGCTTCACATCTATGGCTCCAACGGTGTGGGGGAAGTTCCACTTCTGATACCACTGCTCTGCAACTTTCTTCCAGCCTTCTGCAGTGGAGGGGCACTGGAGGAGCTCCTCCAGGTATTCTTCGATGATGGCCTGCACCACTTCTCTGACCACAATGCTGATGGTGTTGTGTGGCACCCTCCAGCCATATTGCATGCTCCTGTAAGTGGTCCCTGAGGCCAGGTGGCGCAGAGTCAGTGCCACCTTGAGCCCAGGTTCCAGGCTCGGCTGGAATTTGGTGCTCTGCTTGGTCAACCTGGGTGTCAGCCACTGCACAACTTCGTCAAACATGACTGGAGGCATCCTCATGAAGTTCTGGAATGCATGAGGGTCTTCGTTCCTGAGCTCCACCATCAGCTTGTTGTACAGTCTGTACTCTGCTCTTCTCCTGATCCATCTTCAGACCCAGATGCTTCTTGGCCGCCTCTTTTTCTTCCCGTAGTAGAGTTGAAAGAGCCTGTAGATGGCTTTGTACTATTTCAGAAGGATGGTGGCTACCAAAAGGACTGTGTTACGATCCATGGTGGGCATGACTGGATGCTGTGGAAGAGCAAGAGGCAGATGAAGGCTGCAGAGGTCTGCACAGCTGGGCTGCTGGTCTGAAAGTGAGATCAAGGTGAGTTGCTCCCCCTTTTTGTAGGCAATATAGGTTTTCCCCTATGTGTCCCTTTGCATCCTCTAGGCATCCTCTATACATCCTTAATATCCGGGATAGGTCCCCTCTGCGAACGTTTTTTCCATTTTAAATGCTTCCTTTGCATGCTGCATCCGCTTTCATCCTTTCTCTATCCTACTAACGCTGTGCGTCCGTTCCACGTCTGTTCCGCTTCCTCCCTGCGCCCGTTTACTGCTGGAGCGGATTGAGTTGGCGGATGCGGAACGGATGCCTAGCGGATATAGCGGAAGCATAACGGATGCATAACCGATGTCCCCTGTATGCCTAGCGGATGCAGAACGGATGCATTGCATAAATTTTCCGCTCAAAAGTTTTGAGCAGCTCAAAACCCTCTGAGCGGATGAAACGTCAATAGACGGATGCTGGATGGATAGAGAGGAAGCAAAACGGATGCAGTGAGTACAGAACGGAAGCATCGCGTTAACCAATGGATGGCAAGTGTTTTTCTCCATTTTACATCCTCTTTCCATCCGTTGGTGCAGTGTGACAGGGGCTTTACAGGGCAACTATGCCTAAGCTAAGCATTTTCACACAGCAGGATAACAGAGTCCCATCTTCAGTGCAGCAACTGTTCTTTGAAATCTTCTCTGTATGGCAATTGCCTGAACATTAACCATATGTTAGAAACGAACAATCTGAGATGCTGAAAACTAAATGACATTCTTCTAGAATAAATGATAGGAGAAATGTCACTGATTTCAGTAATTTTATCAGATAAAAGTCTAATCAAAAACTACATTTTCCAAAGTTCACATTTCCTAAAGTAAGGTTATTGCAATTTAATTTATGTTCACCAATAAACAAGTCTTTTTATTGCTTAAGTAGATATCTCCAAACACACCTTACAACTTTACAAACTTTGGTCTTCCTCTATAGAGAAATCTCCTAAAATATGCATATTATTGTTTTTGGGTTCTAATATTGGACCTGTATAATAGAAGAAACTTTCAACAAAACTGATTGCATTATTTCAAATCCTTTATATTTTTATTACTACTGGAATGTAACCTATTTCTTTAAAATACCACTTTGTTAGTTTCTAATGCAAAATGTTCCATTTAAAACCACTTAATTGGCATTTCTCAAAAAGCTAAAGTAAGAAGTTCCAAGAAGTCATTTTTAAAGACTGAATCTTTATTCAGTACTCTATTTTCAACATCAGAAGAACTGTTTATGATGAATTCATGCAAAGTAACTTTATTTCTGAAAGATGTCGGAAGAAGGTTGTACTTGAGTATCTATGAACGTCTATTTTTCCAGTTTTATCATAATTATATCTTTTAAAAACCCCTCTAGAAGAGAGGTGATTGCTTACAATTTTCCAGCAGGTATTTATTGTTCAGGCAAGAAACATATCTCTCTCTCTCTCTCTCTCTCTCTCTCTCTCTCTCTCTCTCTCTCT
>BLBF01000017.1:6183219-6200275 GCA_015471245.1 Laticauda colubrina | reverse complement strand
CTCTCTCTCTCTCTCTCTCTCTCTCTCTCTCTCTCTCTCTCTCTCTCGCCTTTCAAACTTTATTAGAGAAGATATTAAAATAAAACTGATCCTTTGATCAAATGTCCTACTAAGTCTCTTCAAGTTTTCCTCTAAAATTTTTTCTGGGGAAAGACAAACAATTATTTCCATTTTCTATATAGTATATAACGAAGGTAAGTTGGCAAGGCTAACACACTTCACTCAAAAGCCCATTCATCTCTCAGTGATTTCCTGGACCATTTCTGTCCTCCACTGGAATTTAGCTGTGGTATCATTTGGAGAAATATAAAATTTAAAACTACTCTAGATTACTCATACAGCTTGATACAGATATTCATAATAAGATAATATTTCCTAAGTCACTTACTAAATCAAAGTGGATCCTCAGAAAATAGGCAACTCCTAGTACAAATTTCCAAAGGGATCTATACAGTCTGTCAAGGCATGTAATCATTACAGTGGTTGATTAAGCAGGAGAGAATATACAAGTTTTTTTTTGTTCAAAATATGGACAGTTGAGTAATTAGTTCTACTATGTTTTATTATCTGATTATTTGTGGTCAGTTATGACTTCCTGAATCCTTTCTTCTTTGTTTTACTTGTACTTGACAGAAGTTCTTCTATAGGTGAATTATCTAAACCCAACAGTTTAGCAAGAAATCTTGCTTCAGTGACTAAACACTTAGAACTCCAAATAGAAAAAGCTTTTCCAAATCCACTGGAAAGAAATATTGCGAGAAAACATAACTTGGCAGGAAAGCCTACAAGCATTTCTCCCAAGGTAGACATAGCTCTATGCAGACTGTTTGTTGCAGACTGTTTGTTCCCAGAGAGTTAGAAATTTACCAGCTCCTTAAATAAGCAACAAAGCAAAAGACTGTCAGTCTCTCATTTATGGGCTTCGGAAAATTGAAAAGCATACATCGATAGTAAAGCTGCTGAAGTAATGATTTGTTCAAATCATACCTTGCACAGAGCATTAACTTTCTATCTATGTACTGGGTGACTCTATATCAAATTTCACTTGCAGGACAGAGTGTGCCTGTGTGTACATATAATCATACTCCATAATAAAGATCACATGCACACCTACAACTGCAAATTCTACATTTTACCAGCTTTTCTCTTTCATTGCTAAAAATGTATTCTGCATGCTTTTCCTGTATTAGTAGAACTTTTAAATAATCCTGATAGCATCCCAGTGTCATCTCACCCTTAAGCTCTTCACAAATACAAACATAGCACTATTTTTTTCTGTTGCAAAACTCATAGTGAAATAAAACCAAATTGTTGGATGACTAAAATAGCTTTAAGGTTTTGTTTTGAAATCAAATGCAATGTATAACAAAGCCAAGTACATTCCCTATTCTTCTGGTGTAGTGTTTCCTTTTTTATGCATTGGAGCACACAAAAAATTACTCGTGCTGGATGAGCACTATTGACATAAGAAACTGTTTTGCTTAATCACAAATGCATTGGGTCATTGCAGAGCTTGGAGTTTTCCCTCTTATTGACTAAGAAGATGAATGGACTTGACTAAACTAGCGAATGACCCAGAATCAAAGTCTCTTAAGCACTGTTTCTCTTCTCTTTCTCTCTCAGTGTACGTATGAAAGAAACAGAGGGAAGCACTGTAAAAGGGAGGAAAATGAAAATAAAAGCTACCCTCATATCTGCACAACAGAAGATGCTGTCTGAACTTCCAAAGCAGGAAAAAAGCTGGAACGAAAAGCCTGGTTAAAAAACAAAAAAAAATCACCTTAACCATTTTTCAAAACCCGGTTCCAAGTCAGAAACAGCTGGGTACTCACCTGGTGTTGAGGACCAGAGCAGGCAAAAGAAAGAGCAAATACTGAGTCAAGATGTATTTCATTTTGCAAAAGCGAGGCTGTTTCGTTCTCTGGAGCTACTCGGCACTCTTCCTCTCTTGATTCCTCTTGTCTTTTCCACCAGCTCTCCGATTTCTAAAGTCCTTCCTCTGCAAAAGAACCTGCTCCAGCATATAACAGTCAGTAGATCTGAGAAAGCAGGCAGACCAACACACTGACTAATGAAGGCAGCCTAGAGTGGGGCTTGTGCTTTAGGAGTGATGTCACAGGCAACGGAGCTGCTGCTGCAAGTCTCATGCCTGATAGTCTGTGATTATTCAACACAGGGACTCTATTGATGTCCTGAAGGATTTGTTATTACTAGCCATTTCAATGGCAACAGCAGAGGGAAGTGAGCCCCCAGGCAGATGTTACTTCGTGCTAAGGGCTCATCCAAAATTCAGCCTAAAAATCAAAATGTCTAATGAAAGTTGGGTCATTTGCAGGGAGACCCAGGGTGAAGACTTGTTTCAATGAACAGCCAAGTTTCAAACTCACCTCCTGCTTGGTGCAAGTGAAAGGCAGCTCTTCACTCAGTATGAATAAGAAGTTATTGTACCAACTAAGAAGCAGATTCCTTAGCAGCTAGGGAGTCAACACTAAATGGGTTAAAATAAATAAATAAATAAATCCCAAACTGAGTCTTTTCTTTAAAGATCCAATTATCATCATTAGAAACCTTTGATAAAGGTCTATCCAAATGTTAGCTTTCTTTGGGTGTTATGCTGATAATTATTCTGTTTAAAGAAGCAACATTTGACATCAATTATTAAAATTTTAATTTGAGGGAGAGAGAGGGAGAGGAGGGAATTCAAACTCCTTAAAGAGGGTTTCTTGACATCTCTCAAAATCCATTTGCCAATGAAAGTTAAAGTCCTGAATGTCCTTCACAGTCTCCAAGCATAAATAAAGCTCTACTTTTGGGTAGTAATAGCTTTCTACAGTATATTTTGGTTATGTCAGAATTTAGACTTTAAAACATAATGCAGTTTTATGAAATGAGGACAGCTTGGGCTAGAAAGAAATATGATCACATAGGTCAGGATAAAAGAGAATTCAGTTGTCTGAATATATAAATTGCTCATGCAGAAAGGCATTTAAAACATTTAAAATGATTTGTTATATTACAGAGAGGCAAAATATCGAAGGCAAAAGCTTCCAGAAGATTGGGGAAAGAACATTTGAAACCTATTAACTAGAGGCAGGCGAACAAGAAGCAAATTTCCTTTAAATGGCAAAATACTCATGTGAAAATTAATTGTCACAAACTGAAGTGGCAAAATTTCCTTCCTATTAATACAAATCAAATCATGGATGTTGAAATGTATACATTATATTGTATCATTAATGGCATTTTGTATTCAAGTTCAATGAGAAAAATACACTCTGCCCTCAGTTATTTCCAAGTTTCTTCCTCTCTTCCTTCTCACCTTACCTTCCTTCTTTCCTTCCTTCCTTCCTTCCTTCCTTCCTTCCTTCCTTCCTTCCTTCCTTCCTTCCTTCCTTCCTTCCTTCCTTCCTTCCTTCCTTCCTTCCTTCTGCACTGGGAGTGTCGGGTGGGAAGGGTGCATATTATGTGCAAGAGGTGCTGTGCAGGTAGGGAAGGACAAGAAGAATGCCATGCAGGTTAGGGAGGAGATGTAGGGGGAAGTATGTGTGAAAAGAGGGTGATGAGAGTCCATCAAGATGCACAGGAGTGCTGCATGGGTTGGTGAGGGTGCACGGGGTAGTGTGGACTTGAAATGGTGTGTGGTTATTCCTTCCTTCCTCTCTGTCCCTCCCTCCTTTTGTTTCCCTCGACTTTCTTTTCCTTCCTAGCAGGCAGGTAAGTATTTGCTGCCAGCTGGGGAAAAGAGCAAAGAATTGCCAAAGTGGCTGGAAAATTTTGTGGCAGATAGGACAGAACTCCAGAGTTAATGTCATTGCCCAGAAGATCATTGGCTGCCCTCTCCCCTCTTTGGAAGAGCTTTTTAGCTCCCACCGCCTTAAGAAAGTTCAAAACATTCTCAAAGATCCATCTCATCCTGGGAACCCTTTTTTTGAACTTTTACCATCTGGCAGATGATACGGAATTATAAAAACAAGGATAAATAGGATGAAAAACAGCTTCTATCCCAAGGCAATAGCTCTTTTGAATTCTACAGTGTTGGTGTGGTGTCGAGGGTTTCCGGTTCAATGTGTGAAGGGTAAAGGGTGTGTGTTTGTATTTATTTTCATGGTCATGGTCATAATGTGCACTAAAGATGGTGTTTGATTTTGTTTTATGAGGTGCAATGACAATAAACTAAACTAAACTGAACTAAAACTTTCAAGGAACATTGAAAATGAAGACCAAATGACCTTAGTAGCATGGCAGTATTGCTGAAGCAGCAGCAGCAGCCTAGCAGTGCCTAAGTAGCCACAACTTCCCCAAATTTCATTCCTTCAGAACAGTGGTGGGAATCATTTTTTGTTGCTACAGGTTCTGTGGGCATGGCTTGGTGGGTGTGGCATGGGAATAATACTGTAAAATCTCCATTTGGAGGTGGTATTTGCCAGTTCTCTGAACTGCTCAAAATTTCTGCTACTGGTTCTCTAGAACTGGTCCAGACCTGCTTAACACCACCTCTGCCTCAGAAGTAATAAGTCTTGGTGTTCAGTAAGTTAGCTCATTTTGGGATACCTTTGTTGACAAAGTTGCAAAGTATCAAACACAAATGTTTCAGCAATATATAGGATTACTTTTAAACTTGATGAATTGGGTAGACTTAGACATATGAATTATAAGTAATAAGAAAATAAATACATTTATACAGTATAAAGGGTCTCTCCCTCTCCTTGTCTCTCCCTCCCTCCCTCCATCTCTCCCTCCCCCCCCCTCTCTCTCCTGTGTGTCTAACTATTTAATTTCTCAGGTTGTATACATTTTTAAACAGAATATTGGATTGCAGCAATTACTTTTGTAAGAATATTGGATTGTAGCAATTATTTTTGTAAGTATTTAGTTTCTACATAATGCCTCTTAGAAACAAATTTAATACTGAAGGCTGGGAATATTTTTTATGAAGTCATCTTTGTGTTTATTTTTTTTTCAGAAAATAAAAGAATTAAAATATATATTTAAAAGTAAAACCATGTAGATTTCCCCCATATTGGAGTTCTTTGTTGTAAATTATGAAATATTAATTGAAAAATATATGTCTGTAAGCATCAATATGGCTTTCTTTCTTCCTCTCCCTCTCTCTCTTTCTTTCCTTCCTTCCTTCTTCCCTCTCTCCTCTTTCTCTCTCTTTCCTTTTCCTCCTTTTCTTTTTTTACCTTTTCCCAAACTTTAGATTGCCTGGATATGGAGAATTGAAGTGCTTCAGACTCTTTTTCTGAGATTTCTGAGCAAAATATTTCCCTATTGAGAAACATTAGCTGGAGAAGCAAAGAAAGAGGTAGGAATGCATGTCCATTTTAGCAATTATTAAAATTTTTCAAATTCAGCCAATTTTTAACCTAATTTTTGCATTTGTATTAGTGTTAAACTGCTTATTTGAAGATATTAGCAACATTTGGTTATTTCTAGCCATCCTGAGGAAAATATCTCCTGTTTTTATGTACCTTTTACTGATAATCAAGCTTTGTTGTCGATACAGTTTCATTGAGTGAATTTCTTTACAACATTGTATCATTCCAATTAAATTTTGTTCAGTCCATCTGCTAATTCTGCTCTATCAATCGATATAGTCAATCCATAAGGTGATATGATCCAATCTGTTATCCAAATTGTAAAACTAGCTTGATAATAAAAATTTGGAAGGCTGCCAGATAACTTCATCCTTTCAAATCCTGTAGTATCTTGAATTTAATCCATGTCTTTTATTTGAAAAGTTTTTACTTGCTCTGCCAGCCGATTAATAACTTAATTTTATTTTTTTATTGGATACAAAATTAAGGTTTAGTAGAATATTCATGTTCAAATCTATGGATAATTATTTTTCAATGGGTCTTTTTTTAACCTATTTGACCTTTCTAGCAATAATGCCAAACCTTGTCATTTGGTGCAAATATTGCTTTTCTTCTTTGGCTTTCTGTCATGACAAACATTTTAATTTTATTTTTATTAATCCAATAATCAGATATACCAAACTTTGTCCAGCAGTGTGTATTACATTATCAGTTCTAAATATTCCTTTGGTTGAGTAAGTGCAAACCAGACATCATTAGCATACAATTACAATTCATGGCTTGAGATGCTAATATCCATCCTGAGATTCTGTCTTCTTGGTGTATCTTCAGTGTTTCTTATTTTTAGCATTCTTTGTTTATTTTATGCTGTGGTTTATATGTCTGTGTGTAACAAGCTGCCCAAAGACACTGGGCAGTATATAAATATGAAAGTAAAACAAATCTGTCAGCAATGCTTCACTACACCAGTGAGGGAACACTTCAGTTCTGTCACTGACTTCAAAATGGATAGACTGAGAAAAGAGATTACAAAGATTGATTTCTTGGAAAAAAATAGCTGAAATAAAAATAATTAGAATGGAATAAACTAAAGGCAAATTATTATTAATTATATAAGCCAGCCTTTTAATGCAAAAGCACCTGTGTCTCACCTAAATTATTTTTGTAAAGGGCAGTGATAGTTAATTCTCATGATTGTTTATTTCTGTTTACATTTCCTTAAGGCTAGGTCCTACTGGCCAACGGATGCAAAACGTATGCAAAAAGGACACAGAGAATGAGTAAAATTTCAGGGATGGCTCCATCCGTTGTCATCCGCTCTCAAAAGTGGCAAAAATTTGCATAAACAGAAGGGAAAAGAACGGAAAGGAACAGACAGGGGTAGTACGTAGCAAGGATGTTAAGCAGATGTTTGTAGGAAGCCTAGCGGATGACAGTGGATGGAAGCGGATGACACATCCGAAGGGCTTCTGGGGGAGAATTGCGAAGCAGACGCATAGCGGAAGGAGCGGATGGTTAGCAGATGACGCGGATGCATCATGGATGCCTATAGGATGCAGAGCAGATGCATAGTGGATGCATAGTAGATGCATAGTGGATGCAAAGCATTCACTGCACATGCGGGGACTATGAATTGCGTCAGCTCCATGGATATAAAAGGATGCAGCTCGCAAGCAGTCAGCATTCAGAGGAAAGACGTGCTGCCACAGACATCTTTGAATAACACCATGGTTCGTCAGTCAGGGAAGAAGAGAAAGCCTGTGACTACTCCTGCCAGCCCTGGCAAGAAGGACAGAACCACCATCCCACCCCCTGGCACTGACTTCTGCTGCTGCTGCTGGTGGTGGTGCTGCTGGTGCTGCTGAAGGTGCTGCTGGTGGTGCTTCAGTTGCTGCTGCTGCTGCTACTTCTGGTGCTGGTGCTGCTGCTACTGCTACTGCTGCTGCTGCTGTGGTGGACCAGGCCCAAGGCCCTCGAATCTGTGCTGCTCAAGCCCCTGAAGACCCTGCTGCTCAAGCCCCTGCCAAAGGGAGGAAGAGGCAAGGGAAGGAGAAGGGAGAGAAGAAACAGTACACCCTTTCTGAGGACCACGAGGAGGAGCTGCTGGAATGGCTGAGGGAGAACAAGTACCTGTGGAGAAAGGGCCAAAGACTCTATCATGACACCAAGAGGAAGCAGGCAGCTTGGAGAGACAAGGCAGACAGCCTGAGCTATACTTCAGAACTACTCCTGGGATGGTGGAAGCACATGCACATCTGGTATGGCAAGCTACACCTGAAGAAATCTGGCCAGGCCGCTGTCAAACTCACTGACCGGGAGATGTATGTCATGGCCAAGTGCAGCTTCCTGGAGGGTGAGGCCCGCCACTGAAGAGCAGCCCCTCTGAGACCCCTCTCCCTCAGAAAGCCCACAGACAGCCAGTCCTCTTCCAGCCAGGAGACAGCTACCGTGTCCAGGCAGGTGTCTTTGGAGGGCCCCACGGCAGAGACCCCCCCCAAAAGCTGTACTCCCCATGCCAGAGGATGTGGAGGATTCCCTGTCACAAATGGAGGAAAAAGCGGCAGCCCCCAGAGACCAACCCACACCCACACCCAGCTCCACCTCCACAGAAAGTAGGCAGAGAGGCAGACTGGAGGGCCAGAACACACTGTCCTGTTGGAGATCAGGGACACAATCAAAACCAGCACAGACATTCTCTCTCAGCTGGACCACAGTGACATACCATCCTCGAACCAGAAGCCCTTCATCACCTACGTGAGCCAGACCCTCATGGACCTGCCCAAGGCCCAGTACCAGGTGATGAAGCAGAAGATAACAGCACTTCTGCACAACCTTCCAGGCCCAGCTGAACCTGCTCCAACCCAGTCCAGGTCTGCTCCTCCACCCCAGGCAATGTCACAGCCCTTCCACGGTTTTCAACAGCCCCTCACCTACCAAGGCTATGAATACCAGGACTTCCCACAGCAGAAGCAGACCTTTCCAGTCCTGGCCCAGGTTCATCACACGCCACAGACGCCACACCTCGCCCAGGTGCAGACCAAACAGCCCCACTACACTCCTCCTTCCTCCACCCCACAGCCAAGCCCCTCAACAGACAATCTGTCATCAGTCTTGGGCCTCACATCCCAGGGCCTTGATGAAGGGCCTCTCAACCTCACGGGACTGAGTCAGCTCTCTGAGAGCTTCCTGAACACACCATCCCCTGTTGTACTCTCAGGGCCAAGCACTCTAATAGTGCCTCAGACCAGCACTCCAACCACAGCCACCTCCACAGTCCCTGGCCGCTTGACTGCTGAGACCATGGAGATGCCTCAGAGTGACTGAGAATAGTGCCAGAAACTGAGTTGTTACCTGTTCACTTTATCTTTGCTGAAGAGACTTTACTTGGTTCATTTTGCTTTTTTAATAAAGTCATACAGTTTACTTAAGACAGTTATTAATAAAGGTTATCTTTGCTTCACACACTTGGTTCATTTTATTTACTTAATAAAGTCTTGCTGAAAATTTGAAAAAATGGTTAAGCCTTTGCATGCTTGTGGGATAGGTAAGGATAGTTGTGGGATGTGTAAGGATAGTTATGGGATAGGTGAGGATAGCTGTGGGACAGATAAAACTCCAGTGCAAGCATAGTGGGAGTGTATGGTCCACCCTACCAGGTGCCACACCTATGGCCCTTTATTATCAATAACAATTTAATCATTCATCAATACATTTCAACATAATCACAACTCTTTATTAAATGCCCTGATCATCGTAGGGCCACTCAACATACATGGCACAATCTCATCAGTGTGATGAGACAGGCTGAAGGAAGCATCCATTAAGCATCTATCATCCTGTCTTGCCACTCCACTGCTCCAGCTGGAGAGTTGCACCACTGTCTCAGGAGGTTGCACTGCTTCTTCCCTTCACGTGAAGCTCTATTGGGGCCTTGCACATCCTCAGTGTCTATCAGGTTTTGCCCTTGCCTCCATTCCCCAGGCTCCATGTCCCCATTGCCTTGTTGGAGGTCCACGAGCCTGTTCTGCAACACTGGGTAGCGGGTGTACATGAGATTGTGCAGGATGCAGCAAGCTTCCACGATGTTCCTCACGGTCTCTGGGCCATGCTGCATGGTGGTGAGAAGTACCTGGAACCTGTTGACCAGGATGCCAAAGGCGTTCTCCACCACCCGCCTTGCCCTGGACAGCCTGTAGTTGAAGATCCTCTCTTCACGGGTGAGGCATCTGGAGGTGTATGGCTTCATGAGGTAGGTTCTGAGGGAGAAGGCGTCATCCCCCATGATGAAGTAGGGCACATCTTGCGTGTCGTTGGGCAGTGGGTCTGGATCTGAGAAGATGAGGTTGCGTTCTAGCCCCTCCTTGAGGTCACTGGCATTGTAAACCTGGGCATCTGAACATGACCTGTTGCCTGAAGCATCGATGTACATGAACTTGTAGTCAGCATCGACCATGGCGAAGAGGACAATGCTGAAGAAGCCCTTGTAGTTGAAATAAGTGGACCCCGACTTGGCTGGTGCTTTGCAGGCCACTTGCTTGCCATCTATGTCTCCAACAGTGTGTGGGAAGTTCCACCTCTGATACCACTGCTCTGCAACTTTCTTCCATCCTTCTTCAGTGGAGGGGCACTGGAGGAGTTCCTCCAGGTATTCTTCAATGATGGCCTGCACTACTTTTCTGGACACTTTGCTGATGCTGTTGTGTGGCACCCTCCATGCATAATGCAACATTTTGTATGTGGTTCCAGAGGCCAGGTGGCGCAGAGTAAGTGCCACCTTCAGTCCAGGGTCCATGTTGGGACGGAAGTTGGTTCTTGGCTTGGTCAACCTGGGTCTCAGATGCTCTACAATTTCATCAAACATGGCTGGTGGCATCCTCATGAAATGCTGGAATGCACAAGGTCTTCATTCCTCAGCTCCACCATCAACTTGTCATGCAGTCCAAACTCCACTCTTCTCCTGATCCATCGTTGGACCCACACAGCTCTTGAATGTCTCCTTCTTCTCCTTGCATAGAAAAGGTGAAACAGTCTGAACAAGGCTGTGCACTGTTGTAGAATGATGGTGGCTACCAAAAGGAGTGTGCGACGATCCATGGTGGAGATGACTGGATGCTGTGGAAGAGCAAGAGCAAGGCTGAAGTGGTCTGCACACCAGGACTGAAAGTGTGCTGGACTGAAAGTGAGATCTAGGTGATTTCCTCCCCCTTTTTATAGAAAATATCGGTTTTCCACTAGGTTCCCTTCCACATACTCTAGGCATACTCCAGACATCCTAAATATACGAGATACATCCCAGATACAAACATTTTGTCCATTTTAATGCTTTATATACGAGATGCATCCGCTTACATCCTTTCTATTTCCATGCTACTAATGCTGTGTGGACGTTTCATGTACCTTTTGCTTCCTCCCTCTTTCCGTTTTCAGCTGCAGTGGATGTGAGTTGCCACAATGTCCATAGGATGCCAAGAGGATACAGCGGACGTTTAACAGATGACAACAGACAAAGAACGTTTGTTGCCCATATGTGTCGCGGTTGTACATCATACGCGGTGGAAAGTTCATCCGTTCAAAAAGTTTTGTGCAGCTCAAAATTTCTCGCGTGGATGAAATCTCAGTGGACGGATGTTCGACGGATAGAGCATATGAAACACATATGTAGTGAGTACACAAGGGATGCATCACGTCTTCCAATGGATGGCAAGCTATTTTATTCATTTTACATCCTCTTTGCATCCGTTGGTGCAGTTGGACATGGGCTTTATCCCGAACACCACTCCTATAACTTTCTTCCCATTCAATAGTTATGTTTTTGTATTTCCATTAACATTATGAAATTCTGTGATCCACATAGTTTTATGCACTAATCAAATTGTTAGCATCAACAAATATGAGGAGTACTCAGCCAAAGGTTTTAATTTGGTAGTTGAAAAGACATTCTGTAATGGCATCAAAAGATTCATAGGAGTTGTATTCGAAGAATAAAGATTTTTATGGGCTAAAAATAAATTAAAGAACAATAAAAGGTATATAGAAAAGCAGTAAATTACCAATAGATGTGAAAAGTGGTTTCTTAAATGATTAATTAAAGTTGTTTGTAAATTATCTGAATCTGGGGCAAACGAAGCAACCAGATCTGAGGATGTTTGATTATTTTGTGTGCTGCAAATAAATAGAGCATGAAGAGCTTTAAAATGCTACTGAAATTCAGAAAGTGTTCATTAAAATGGCAAATACTATTTAGTATTGTTATGTAAATTATGATGGTAGGTTAACAGGGCAAAAGATATTTTGAGGTCATGATAGAGAAGGCATAAATATTAAAAGCCATTATAATGTCTTTAGAGAAATGTAAGGGACATTTTGTGAATTGGGTTTAATGGATAATCACATGGAAACATCTTATATAAGAAAACAACAGTGCTATTTTTGTATGCACACAGGTGGAAGGATTTACAAATATCTATAGTAGAAGAATGGACAGTGAAGCTGATAGAATTGGTGAAGATGGTAAAATTAACAGCTTTTATTAAGGAAAAGTCTTTAATTTTATTTCTACTTGGAAAACACTTTTGGATTTTATGGACAATAACTGAAAGAAATGAAATGTTGATTTTGGGAAACAGGCTTGAAATATATAAAAAGAATCCATTAAATTTAAATAAATGAATAAATAAAAAATGTGCATAGTGAAAACAAAATAGATAGACATTTTCTTCCTCCATTTATAATTCCACAATGAACTCATATTAATCTGAATTATTCATTACACAACAAACTCTGAGATTTTACTATCAGACAATGTATCATGACCAGAAATGTAGGCAGCTTTTTTTTTCATGGAGAATTAAGCTTACAATGGCACATGATATTGCAGTTTATATTCTACTTTTATAATCACTGTTGATGTTGTGTTTGGAGCTTCCTCTACCCAATCCTTGAAAACAAAGAAAGCTGATTTAGATGGCTCTTCACTTTAATCCAGAATTTGTTTAATGCCCTTAGTTGATCTAGTATAAGAATTTTTTTCACAGTATCTTGAAAGTATGTATAAAGTAGTAATAAAATGAATCATATGGTATAGAGAGTAAGGAAGATGACATTTATTTTAATATGCAGGGATTATAATTTACGTAAAAGGGGCTTTTTTTAAAAAATATATATATATATTTTGGAGATAATATTTGAAAGTTGTTCAGGCAGATGCCGCCCTAATTCATTGGACCATAAGCGGATAGAGCACAATTGCATGTTTCTGTTATTATAGCCTTCCATGGAATTGATTTCCTAATCTGGTCTATCTAGTAGGCTTTATATCAAGATCATTATATATGTTAGGAATGTAAGTCACCTAACAGCTATTTGGGTTGGAAATATTTAAACCAGGATAGACATTTTAATACTGTCTCTTTAAGAGAATCCTAAAAGTGTAATTGGGTGTGGTTTCTCAATAGGCCATAAGATAGAGCCAGAAACCTGGGTTGTTAGTCTTAGTCTGAGTCTCAGAAGACAGTGTGAGTGTATCTTTGTTTCCTTCTGTTGGAAAGTATTGCTGTTGCTCCATTTTTCCTAATTGACTGATATTACTGCATTTAATATAAGTCTGATACTGAACTGTTTTTTGACACTGGTATTTGATATCGGGGTTATCCCTGGATGAAAACTGACTAATTTTACTTGTGAATGACTTTGGACTGCCTATTTTGGACTTTGCTTAATGTTTCTGGAAGTAAAAACTTACATTTACTGTACAGTGTATCTATGTACTGTGTGTGTTTCATTCAAACATTTCTCTCAAATACGTCTCCCTGTATGCACTCATTCTCCTAATGGGGAATTACCTCAACACTGGTTATGGGCCCAGGCCATACCAGGCTCAGATAACTGAGAGTTAGTTTGAATGCACAGTACTGTATACAGACAGCTGTTTACTGGTTAATTGTGGTTTACTATCCTGGTAAAGATGGCACAAGTCACTTTAACATGTCTATCACTGATAACCCGGTTGGATGGAACAAACTATGTTTCCTGGTCTATGAAGTGCAGTCTATTTCTGCAAAGGGAAGGTTGATGGAATTTAGTTCAAGACCCACCAGATGTAAATGCTTGGGATCCAGAAAGTGTGGATGATGCCAAGAAGCTTGCTGACTTTAAACAGAACAATGAACGAGCTTTTTATATAATTGGACTAATACTGAGTGACCAGCAGCTAATCCATATTCATGGAGAAGAGTCTGATGCTAAGTATTGGGAGAATTTGAAGAAGATTTATGTTCATGGCAGTGTCGGTGCACACATACATCTTCCATGTAAACTGTTTCGAACATGTCTTCTGAAAAGAGATATGTTAGCTCATTTAAACTTCATAAAAAGAATTTTCCGAGAGCTACATGAAAAAGAACTGATATTTTCAGAGTTGCATCAAGTTTACATCATTCTTTCCTCATTGGATGAAAATTATGATGATTATGTATCTTCACAGGGAAGTACTGCCCAGAGATAAACTGACATTGACTGACTGGAAGACTGTTAGAAGAAGCAAGAAGACAACTGGATAGGGACCAACCGAGGAAGGAACAACCACATAAAGAGAATTTGTCTTCAACTGCCTTTAATGTTAGGAAATGTTTTTCTTGTGGGGCTAGGGGACATATAGCTAAATTCTGTAAGAAAGGAAAACAATAGAATACTGGTAATCACCAGAAGGCCAAGAAGAATGTTAGTTTAGCTATGTCTAGCAATTCAGCTAGGAACCATGATTTGTGGGTTGTTGATAGTGGAGCATCACTGTGCATTACTAAAGATAGAAAAAGGTTTGTAAAGATGTTCACGAGTAAACAACATGTATCAGTGGCAAATTGATGGAAGATGAAAGCATCAGGTGAAGGTACTGCGTATTGTTCTTGTATAAACAAATATTTAACTATGTTATATTTACCTAAAGTGAAATTTAATTTGCTATCAGTAAGAGCTTTAATTAGTATTGGTTATGTAGTAACCTTTACGGGAGATAACTGTATAATAGAGAAAGAGGGTAAAAGTGTTACTGCTACTTTAAAGAATGATTTATATGTAATACATGATGATCAACTGAAGATGACTAACTCAGTTTATAACAATATTAAGCCACATGATGAATGTATACATTTACTACAAAGACGTCTAGGGCACATTGATTTCAAAATGCTCAAACAAACTGTTGAATTGTGAGAGGGAGTAAAATTGAAACCCCGTAGTAAGTATTTACACTGTAATGCTTGTAGTCAAGAAAAGAATAAGGTTACTCCTGAAAACAGACTTAAAGGGTTTAAGACCAAAAAACCTTTAGAGGTTGTTTATGCTGACATAATTGGTCCTAAGAAACCAAGTTTTGGAGGTGCCAGCGATATTTTGAGTAATATGGACTCACAATATAGTTTCTGTTATGAAAAACAAAACAGAAACATTCCTACATTTCTTTAACTGGCAAAGGTTTGCTGAGAGAAAAATGAAAAGTAAAGTAATTACTTTAGTAACTGATAATGGGACTGAGTTTGTTAACAAAAGATTCCAAACTGTGTTAAAATTGGCTGGTGTTGAGCATAAACATTCTGCACCTTACAGACCACAATATAACTCATTTGTGGAATGAAGAGGACAAACATTACAAGCCATGGCTCGCACTATGTTATCTGATTCAGGTTTACCTGAAACACTGGGGTGAAGCCATAATGTGTCATAACTATGTTTTAAACATTGCAGTTAATACAACAACTGGAGAATTACCATTCACTCGTTGGCATGGCAGAAAACCAAATTTCAGTTATTTACACACATTTGGATCTCCAGCATGGGTGCATATTCCCTCACAAGTAAGTTTGAAAACTATCTATCTAAGAAGGTTTTTTGTTTTTTTTTTGGGTTACAAGGCCAACCACAGATCATTTAGATTTTGGGATCAGGGCACAGCTCATGTTTATTGTACTGCTAATGCAAAATTTCTCGAGCACGTTGGGTGGGATAAACTGGAACAGAAATCCAGCAATGATATTATTATTGACACCCAGATAGACTCTAAATATAAAATCAGTAAACCACAAATAGCCATTAAAGAGGAAGCACAGGAGGCGGTAGAAGAACAGGAACAGGTGGCACAGGAAAGTCCACCAGTAAGCCCTGTATTACTAAGATGTTCAACCCGAGTAACATGACCACCTAATAGATATCAGGCTAATGTTGTATGCCAAGTGAATACAGCTCCAAGTAATTATAGTGAACTAAAAATGTATCCTGCTAAGGATCACGCTGCTTGGCAGAAAACAATGGATAAGGAATTGGAATCATTAAAAAGACTGGAGGTATACAAAAATGTCAAGTTACCACCAGGTAAACCTGCCATAGGATGTAAATGGATATATAAGCTAAAGACAGGTGTGGATGGGAATGTTACCCATAAAGCCAGGTGAGTAGCACAAGGGTTCAATCAGACAGCAATTGACTATGATGAGGTGTTTGCACCTAGTCTGAAGGCTACTACATTAAGGGCAGCATTAGTGTGGGTAGCTAAAGAGAAATATATTGTAAATCATTTGGATGTAGAGACAGCTTATCTGCATGCACCGTTGCAACACACTATATATTTAAAGAAACCTTTAGGTCTTAAAAATGATAATACTGATAATAATGATTGCTGGAAATTGAAAAAGAGTCTTTATGGTTTGAAGCAATCAGGATATGAGTGTAACCAATGTATAGTTAAAGAATTAACTAAGATAGGTTTTGTAGCTGGCATGGCTGATCCATGTTTGTTTAAAAGAGAAAATAATGGTATGATTTCATTGTTGCTATTATTTACTGATGACATAGCATTAATCACCAAAACTGAACAAGAAGCTATTGAGATAATTCCACTATTGGAAAAGAAATTTAAGATAAAACAGGAGAAATCAAACAATATTTTGGTTTAAAGATAGATAGAACTAGGGGAGGATACAAAATCTCACAGGCAGATAAAATTAACCAATTACTAAAAAGTTTTAAAATGGAACTTTGTAAGCCGGCTAAAACACCAATGAGCCAGGAGTTTAGCCATAGTGATGTTCAAAGTCCTGTTTTGATAAGAACATTTACCACTCCTTGATGTAGTCTCTCAGTAATTGGTCAAGGCCAGATATTGCATACAATGTTAATCAATTAGCGAGATTTAATGCTGAGCCCACTGAAAAGCACTGGCAAGCTGCTAAACGTGTGTTAAGATATCTAAAACAAACAATGCATCATGCATTGTATTTGGAGCCAAAAGATGAACTGAATTTGACTGCATATGCTGATGCAAGTTTTGCTACAGACATAAATACATGAAAATCTACATCAGGTACTACTGTATTATTGGGGAAAGCATTGATTGGATGGATATCTATGAGACAAACACATCTAACTTTGTCAACAATGGAGGCTGAATTCTCATGTTTGTCTTTACTATATACAGATTTAGTTTTGTATAAGCAATTATTAATTGATATGGGAATTGATGTAAAAGATCCTATTGTTGTTTACAAAGATAACTAATCAGCAATACAGATGGCTTCAAATATTGCTGTTACAACAAGAACGAAACACACAGATTTAAGATATTTAAATGTGAGAAAATGTGTGCAAAGTAAAATGATTAAGCTAGAATACTGTATGTCAGAAAACAATGTAGCTGGAAAGGGTGTTTCCTGGCCATGGAAAAGAAGAGTTTGCATACAAGAATG
>BLBF01000017.1:6158649-6178219 GCA_015471245.1 Laticauda colubrina | reverse complement strand
AAGGAAGCTGAACTGCATTCATATATATATATGTGTGTGTGTGTGTATGTATGTATGTATACATATAGTTATACAAAAACAAATAGTTATCGTTAAATATATATAATACAAGTTCCAGGCACAGTTACAAAGGAAGAGATAGACAACATTGTCAGAGTGTAAAACTACCATTGAAGAGATATTTGCCTTTGTGCATTATTGATCAATTTAGCCTTTGTGCACATAATAGGCCCATCCACCCATATCCACATTGTCATATATTTAAATATATATTTAAATTGAACTAGGATAGTCTCTGTGTTGGTTGAGTCTCTATTTTTAATTGAAAAATTGAAGCTGTGCTACTTGTTCCATAACAGGGTAAATTGGAAAATTCAAGAATTTAATAAATATCCAAATATTTGGCAATATTGAGGTTTTCTAAAGGTTTTCCATCTATTGTATTTTCATCTTTTCTGCAAAAGGCAACGAAGGAACCTCAGATGTTCCCCATTATAATCTATGGATATTTATTTCTAAATCAAATTGTGTAGCATCCATAAAGAGTGATCAGCATAGAACTGGGTGACTTTTTACATTTAAAATAAATAAATGAAAAAAAACAACAATCTTATCCAACCAAGAAAGGTAGGCATTAAATTAACAGGTACAGGGAGTAGAAAGAGATAGTATACATCTTTTTAAGAGTTTGTACGGAACATCATGCTTATCTTCACTGAGCACATGTAATTAAAATAATTCTTTCTAGACAAATCTAAGTGGTTTGCCAAATAAAACCAAAGGAGCAGAATTTCACTGCTGACTCACTGTGAAAGTGCACAACTCCTTTGGTGCCTCAAATACATTTCAGTGCTATGTATTTTCTTGAACTTTACACAACATTTCACTGCCTAGATGTTGATTTATTTCAACATATTTCCTAATGCTATCCATGCAATTTTTTTTGTTTTTAGGAATCCAATAAAATAAAATTAACAAAAAATGGGCTCTACTATTTAATGGGTTATAAGTCAGGGTAGTGCTTGGGAAATGATTTTGTTTTTAAGGGCCAGGCTTCAGAATGCATAGGCTTATGAATACAGCACCTAGCTGCAATCTTTTAAAAAATTAAAAATTTCTCCTTTCCACAAGAATCATATAGCATATAGCAGATATACAGTCCCTGAAAGAAATTCAAATGCTATAAAAAACTGCTATCAGGTACTGCATATGTATTCCGACACACCTTAAAGCACCTTTTTAAAAAAACTATAAAATCTGAAGAGGCATATTGTAGCCCAGAAATGGCACACATCATAAGTTACACAAATATGATGCATTCAGCGCTACTATTCAGGGATGGGATTCCAATTTTTAACAACCAATTCTGTGGGCATGGCTTAGGTGGTGGGCGTGGCTTGGTGGTCATGTTATTGGCTGGGTGTGGCCAACTCAATGTCACTCACATCGAGGCACGCATCTCCTTGCCTGGACTCTCATGACTTTGGAGATGCTGCAACAGTCGTAAGTGGGAAAAATGGTCATAAGTCACTTTTTTCAGTGCCATTGTAACTTTGAATTGAACATTGTAATTCCACACAAGCAAAGTACCAGCAAAGAAGGAGAACAAAACTCCAGAGACGTTATTGAGATAGGAAGTCTAGTCCTGCCAAGAATGTAATAAGGGTTAACGGAGAAGCAGTTTCTTTAAGAAACACCAGAATGTTTCTTTCCTGCCTTCCTTATAGGATTTCTTCTAATTTCTTCTAACAACCAGTTCTCTGAATTGCTTAAAATGTTAACAACCAGTTCTAGCGAATAGGTGGGAACTGGTAGAATCCCACCCCTGCTACCATTCCCTGGTAAGATAGGATCTACAGTTCTTGTAAAATTGCTTAGCCTGGTACTCTGAGCAGTACCAAACAGATACATCTGGCCATCTATTTAATATCACATAGTATATTAACTATCAACTGACATAATTTTAAAGCAGGGATTGGTAACATTGGCACTGTCAGATTGATGTACAATATTTGCCTGTTATTAGGGGCATTAGTCGAGAATGCTGAAAGTCATAGTTCATCTCCTATTTCTATATGAGGGAGGCAGCAAGCAGAGTGTATACACATGAGAAATGGGAGGGTTATATCACAGGCTAAGAAGCAAGATGGCAGCTGAAGTTGGAGAACGAATCAAAACAAGACTTTTTGGAATTCACTGAAACATTTTAAAGACTTTTTTGTAAATTGTTTTCTGATGTTAGTTTATGATTGCATGAGTTATTATTATTATTTGCTTCACTAAATAATTTTTTTCATGCAGGAAATAAAACTTTAATTTTTGTAGCCAAAGGCGTAATTTTGAGTAGGTAAAGTTAACCGTCTTTGTGGGGTATGTGATCAACATGGATTTACTATACCAAGCTAAATGTTGTGCAATTGCAAAAATAACAGCAGATCTGAATTCTTGGAGTAAAAACACATATTTTTAGAATCCCTCACTGAAGAAAATTTGCCAAAATTAATTTTCACCCCATTAAATGGCACACTCTACTTTCACAAACCCCTGGACCTTTCCATTTCCATTTTTTTCAAAGGTTTTCCCATTCCATTTCAACAAAACAGGGGAAAAAATAGTTGTGCCAAATACTCTTCTAACTGAGGTAAATAAACCAAATGAACTAAAAGGCCCATGATCACACAGAACATCTGCCAAATTAGAGTATAATTTTCTAATCAAAACTCTCCTTTTTCAAACAGCTACCTATAACAAATAAACATTAGGCACTTCATTTTGAATTGCTGGGTTGCCTCAAACATTAGCAACTCCATCATGACCAAAAAAATATGAAACTGGTGCTCCAAATGTTTTTATGGTATAATGCTGCTCTGATTAACCTATGAAGCACTCTCTGCCCTGAAACCTGGAACCATTCTTTAATTTAAACTGACAGATTGCAATTATAATTCTAATTCATTCATAAAAGGGATGAGCATGTGTTGCATTATTATATTTCTTCCCAACTTATAAAACACATACAAGGTAGGTACAATCATGCATATGTATATATACAAATTATCTTTTGCTGTCTCTGTTTTGCTTTTTTTTTCTTAGAGCTTTTATTTTGTTTTCCTTCTTGAAAGATTTGCAGGGATGAAAAATCCCTCACTGGCAGTACTCCATTTCAGAGACTGTCAAAACTTGTTAGAGCTTTTCACTTACCACAGAGAAAGACCTCAATCTTCTCTCCTCCTTTGGAATTATGAATCTTTCAACCTGAACTTGTAAAATTATTTATTGTTACTATGTCTGAATAGAAAGAAAGAAAGGAAGGTTATCTTCAGAAAGCCTCTTCAGTCTTTAATGAAGAGAACTCTCATAAAAATGCTATTCTATTTTATTCAGATTTTAAATATTATTTCCAAAAAAATATGCAGGTGACTCTCATTTTTTTGGCATTGCTCCTGTTCCAGTATAAAATTATTCATAACAAAGCCTAACATACTAAGACATTTGTTTTTTGAAAACTGAGGCATGAGATTCTAACATTTATGATCTTCCTCTACTCACACTTTTTACATTTCCTTTCATAGTCAATAACCCATCTTGTTCCCAGGAATGGCTTTAGCTATGCAGGTGAAACTCAAAAAATTAGAATATCGTGCAAAAGTTCATTTATTTCAGTAACTCAACTTAAAAGGTGAAACTAATATGTGAGATAGACTCATTACATGCAAAGTAAGATAGTTTAAGCTGTGATTTGTCATTATTGAGATGATTATGACTTACAGCTGATGAAAACCCCAAATCCACAATCTCAGAAAATTAGAATATTTCATGCAGTCAATAAAACAAGGATTGTACATAGAACAATTATGGACCTATGAAAAGTATAAGCATGCATATGTACTCAGTACTTGGTTTGGGCCCTTTTTGTAGCAATTACTTCCTCAATGTGGTGTGGCATGGAAGCAATCAGCCTGTGGCACTGCTAAGGTGGTATGGAAGACCAGGATGCTTCAATAGCTGCCTTCAGCACTTCTGCATTGTGTGGTCTCATATCTCTCTTGGCAATGCACCATAATTCTCCATGGGGTTCAGGTCAGGTGAGTTTGCCGGCCAATCAAGCACAGTAATCCCACAGTCATTGAACCAGGTTTTGGTGCTTTTGGCAGCGTGGTCCAAGTCCTGCTAGAAAATGAAGTCAATATCCCCATAAAGCTCGTCTGTGGAAGGAAGCATGAAGTGCTCCAAAATCTCCTGGTATACAGCTGTGATGACCCCAGACTTAATGAAGCACAGCAGATGGCATGGCTTCCCAAATCAACACAGACTGTGGAAACTTCACACTGGACTTGCAGTGTGTGCCTCTCCATTCTTCCTCCAGACTCTGGGTCCTTGGTTTCCAAATGAGACTGCAAAACTTGCTCTCATCAGAAAAGAGGACTTTGGACTATTGAGCAACAGACCAGTTCTGTTTTTCTTTAGTCCAGGTAAGATGCTTCTGACGTTGTTTGTTGTTCAGGGGAGGTTTGACAAGAGGAAGACAACATTTGAAGCCCATGTCCAGGATCCGTCTGTGTGTGGTGGCTATTGATGCACTGACTCCAGCCTCAGTCCACTCCTTGTGAAAGTCTCCAACACTTTTGAATGGCCTTTTCCTGACAATCCTCTTCAGTTGCAGCCATCCCTGCTGCATGTGCACCTTTTTCTTCCACTCTTTTCCCTTCCACATAACTTTCTGTTAATGTGCTTTAATACAGCACTTTGGGAACATCCAGCTTCATTTGCAATTATCTTTTGACACTTTCCCTCCTTATGGAGGGTGTCAGTGATGGTTTTCTGCACAACTGTCAGGTCAGCAGTCTTTCCCATGATTGTGATTCCTACTGAAGCAGAACTGAGAGACCACTTAAAGACTCAGGAACCCTTTGCAGGTGTTATGGCTTTATTAGTTGATTACAGTGGGACTGTCAGCTGGTGCTCCATTCAAAATCCAAGAAAGAAATACTTAGACTCTCTTAATTAGAGAAAAGATATCTTTTACTGGAAGTCAAGTGGTAACAACAAAAGAATTCTGAATCTGAGAAAATAGGCATGTAAAGCCCATGTCACACTGCACCAACGGATGGAAAGAGGATGTAAAATGGAGAAAAACACTTGCCATCCATTGGTTAACGCGATGCTTCCATTTTGTACTCACTGCGTCCGTTTTTTAATCTGTCCAGCATCCGTCGACTGAGGTTCCATCCGCTCAAAAAGTTTTGAGCTGCTCAAAACTTTTTGAGCGGAAAATGTATCCAACGCGTCCGTTCTGCATCCGCTAGGCATACGGGGAACATCCGTTCTGCATTCGTCATCATCCGTTACGCATCCGCTATATCCGCTAGGCACCCGCTGCACATCTGCGCAACTCAAATCCGCTCCAGGAGAAAACAGACACAGGGATGAACCGGAACGGACACGGAACGGACGCGCAGCATTAGAAGCACAGATGGAGAAAGAATGAAAGCGGATGCAGCACGCAAAGAAAGCATTTAAAATGGAAAAAACGTTCGCAGAGGGACCTATCTTGGATATTAAGGATGTCTAGAGGATGCCTAGAGGATGCTAAAGGAAACATAAGGGAAAACCTATATTGCCTATAAAAAGGAGGGGCAACTCACCTGGATATCACTTTCAGTCCATCAGCCCTGGTGTGCAGACCTCTTCAGCCTTGTTCCTGCTCTTGCTCTTCCACAGCATCCAGTCATGTCCACCATGGATCGTAACACAGTCCTTTTGGTAGCCACCATCATTCTGCAACAGTGCGAAACCATCTACAGGCTCTTTCAACTCTACTACGGGAAGAAAAGGAGAGGGCCAAGAAACGTCTGGGTCCGAAGATGGATTGGGAGAAGAGCAGAGTACAGACTGTACAAAAAGCTGATGGTGGAGCTCAGGAACGAAGACACTCATGCATTCCAGAACTTCATGAGGATGCCTCCAGCCATGTTTGACGAAGTTGTGCAGCGGCTGACACCCAGGTTGACCAAGGCAAAAACCAACTTCTGGCCCAGCCTGGACCCTGGGCTCAAGGTGGCACTGACTCTGCGCCACCTGGCCTCAGGGACCACATACAGGAGCATGCAGTACAGCTGGAGGGTGCCACACAACACCATCAGCATTGTGGTCGGAGAAGTGGTGCAGGCCATCATCAAAGAATACCTGGAGGAGCTCCTCCAGTGCCCCTCCACTGAAGAAGGATGGAAGAAAGTTGCAGAGCAGTGGTATCAGAGGTGGAACTTCCCACACACTGTTGGAGACAAAGATGGCAAGCACGTGGCCTGCAAAGCACCAGTCAAGTCGGGGTCAACTTATTTCAACTACAAGGGCTTCATCAGCATTGTCCTCTTCGCCATGGTCGATGCTGACTACAAGTTCATGTACATCGATGCTTCAGGCAACGGCTCATCTTCAGATGCCCAGGTATACAACGCCAGTCACCTCAAGGAGGGGCTGGAACGCAACATCTTCTCAGATCCAGACCCACTGCCCAATGACACGCAAGATGTGCCCTACTTCATCATGGGGGATGACGCCTTCTCCCTCAGAACCTACCTCATGAAGCCATACACCTTCAGATGCCTCACCCGTGAAGAGAGGAACTTCAACTACAGACTGTCCAGGGCAAGGCGGGTGGTGGAGAACGCCTTTGGCATCCTGGCCAACAGGTTCCAGGTACTTCTCACCACCATGCAGCATTGCCCAGAGACCGTGAGGAACATCGTGGAAGCTTGCTGCATCCTGCACAATCTCATGCGCACCCGCTACCCAGTGTTTCAGAACAGGCTCGTGGACCTGCAACAAGGCAATGCGGACATGGAGCCTGGGGAATGGAGGCAAGGGCAAAACCTGATAGACACTGAGGATGTGCAAGGCCCCAACAGAGCCTCACGTGAAGGGAAGAAGCAGCGCAACCTCCTGAAACACTGGTGCAACTCACCAGCTGGAGCAGTGGAGTGGCAAGACAGGATGACAGATGATTAATGGATACTTCCTTCAGCCTGTCTCATCACACTGATGAGATTGGGCCATGTATGTTGGGTGGGCCTACAATGAACAGGGCATTTAATAAAGAGTTGTGTTTATGTTGACATGTGTGGATGATTGATTACATTATTATTGATAATAAAGGGCCATAGGTGTGGCACCTGGGAGGGTGGACCAAACAGTCCCACTATGCTTGCACTGGAGGTTTATCTATCCCCACAGCTATCTCAACCCATCTCACAGCTATCTTAACCGATCCCAAAGGTATCCCTTCCCATCCAACATCTATCTTAACCAATCCCAAAGGTATCGCTGCCAATCCCACAGGTATGCCTGCCCATCCCAGAGCTATTACTCATCCCAAAGGTATCCCTGCCCACCCCACTGCTATCCTTACCCATCCCACAAGCATGCAAAGGCTTAAACCATTTCTAAAAGTTTCCACCAAGACTTTATTTACAAAAATAAATGAAGCAAGTGTGTGAAGCAAAGATAATCGTTATTAATAAAAAGCTGTAAAAGAAAAATGACCCAAGTCAAGTGTCCAAATAAAGTCTACAGATAGCCACCCAGTCTCTGGCACTCTTCTCTGTCACTCAGAGGTGTGCCCAGTCTCAGGGGTGAAGGGTCCAGGTGCTGTGGAGGTGGCTGCTGCTGGAGTGCTGGTCTGAAGCGCCACTGGGGTTCCTGGCCCCGAGAGGACAACAGGGGACGGTGTGTTGAGGAAGCTCTCAGACAACTGGCTCAGCCCCGTGATGTTGAGAGCTCCTTCCTCCATGCCAAGGGGTGTCAGCCCCAGTACCGACGACAGATGTACTGAGGCCGCGCTTGGCTGTGGGGTGGAGGAAGGAACAGTGTAGTGGGGCTATCTGGTCTGCAGCTGGGTGAGGACTGACGTGGGTGGCATCAGTGACGTGGGTGGCATCAGTGGCATCGGTGGCATCAGTGGTGTGGGTGGCATCAGTGGTGTGGGTGGCATTGGTGGCATCAGTGGTGTGGGTGGCATTGGTGGCATCAGTGGAACTGGTGGCAACGGTGTCATCCGATGAACCTGTGCCTGGACTGGGAAGTGCTGCTGCCTGTGCTGCTGGACTTCCTGGTAGCCGTAGCCCTGGTAGGTGAGGGCCTGTGGAAAGCCTTGGAATGGGAGGGACATCACCTGGGGTGGAGGAGCAGACCTGGACTGGGTGGAAGCAGGTTCATCTGAATCTGGAGGGTTGTGAAGCAGATCGGTGATCCTGTCCTTCACTACCTGGTACTGGGGTTCTGACATGTCCGTGAGGGTCTGGTTGACATAGGTGAGGAAGGGCTTGCGGTTGGTGGATGTGATGTCAATGTGTACCAGCTGAGAGAGGAGATCTATACTGCTCCTGATGGTGTCTCTTATCTCCAGCAGGACAGTGTGGCTCTGCCCCTCCTGTCTGGCTCTCTGCCTTTCTGTGGAAGTGGAGCTGGAGGTGGATGTGGGTAGGACTGTGGTGGAAGTGCCGTCTTCTTTCTCCCACTAATCCAGGGAGTCCTCCACATGCTCCGCCACGGTTAGAACAGCTGTCCATGGGTTCTCCGTCGTGGCACGCTCCACAGACACCTGCCTGGAGACAGGAGCTGACTCTCGGCCAGAAGAGGACTGGCTCTCAGCAGGCTGCCTGAGAGAGAGGGTTGTGAGAGGGGTTGCTCCTCCATGGTGGATCTCTCCCTCCAGAAAGCTGCACTTGGCCATGACGTAGGTCTCACTGTCCGTCAGCTTGACCGTGGCCTGGCCAGATTTCTTGAGGTGCAGCTTCCCGTACCAGGTGTGCATGTGCTTCCACCAGCTGAGGAGCACCTCTGAAGTGTAGCCCAGGCTCTCCACCTTCTCTCTCCAAGCAGCCTGCTTCCTTTTGGTGTCCCTGTAGAGCCTGTGTCCCTTCCGCCATAGATATTCATTCTCTCTCAGCCACTCCAGCACCTCATCCTCATGTTTCTCCTCGATGGAGTATTGCCTCCTCTCCCGTTCTCGCGTCTGCCTCTTCCTCCCTTTGGCAGGACCACATGGGCCCTCATCAGAGGGGCTTCCAGGTTGTAGGGGCTGCTCCTCCATACCACCAGCAGCAGCAGCACCAGGAGCACCAGCAGGACCAGGATCAGCAGCAACAGAGTAAGCACCAGCAGCACCAGCAGCACCAGCAGGACCAGGATCAGCAGCAGCAGGACCAGCAGGACCAGGATCAGCAGCAGCAGAGTAAGCACCAGCAGCGCCAGCAGCACGAGCAGGACCAGGAGCATGAGCAGGACCAGGAGTATGAGCAGGATCAGCAGGACGAGCAAGACCAGGAGCACAAGCAGGATGAGCAGGACCAGCAGGACCAGCAGGACGAGGAGCAGCTTCAGCAGAGTAAGCACCAGCAGGAGCACCACCGCCAGAAGCAGCATCAGCAGAGTAAGCACCAGCAGAAGCATCACCGCCAGAAGCATCATCATCAGCTCCTCCAGAAGCAGAAGCAGCAGAAGCCCCAGAAGAGCGAGCCCATGCTACAGAAGCCCCAGCAGAAGCAGAGTGTGGGCCAGGGAGTGGGAGGGTGGCCCTGTCCCTCAGCAGATGGCTGAGGCTTTCTCTTCTTCCCCATGGTTGTGGGGTTGCTGGCTGGCAGGCAGGCTGGCATCAAGGCTGGCAGGCAGGCAGGAAGGCAGGTAGGCTGGCAGGCAGGCACACAGCAAGGCTGGCAGGCAGGCTGGCAGGCAGGTAGGCAGCAAGTCTGGCAGGCAGGCTGGCAGGTAGGCTGGCAGGTAGGCTGGCAGGCAGGCAGGCAGCAAGACTGGCAGGCAGGCTGGCAGGCCGGCAGGCAGACAGCAAGGCTGGCAGGGAGGCTGGCAGGCAGGCTGGCAGGAAGGCAGGCAGCAAGGCAGGCAGCAAGACTGGCAGGCAGGCATGCAGGCAGGGCAGACTGGCAAGGCAGTCGATGTGTCTGGAAGCAGGTCTTTCCTATGAATGGTGATTAAATTGTTATTGATAATAAAGGGCCATAGGTGTGGCACCAGGGAGGGTGGACCATACAGTCCCACTTTGCTTGTACTGGAGGTTTATCTATCCCGCAGCTATTACCCATCCCAAAGGTATCCCTGCCCATCCCACAGGTATCCCTGCCCATCCCACTGCTATCCTTACCCATCCCACAGCTATCCATCCCACTGCTATCCTTACCCATCCCACAAGCATGCAAAGGTTTAAACCATTTCTAAAAGTTTCCACCAAGACTTTATTTAGTAAAAGAAATGAACCAAGTGTGTGAAGCAAAGATAACTTTTATTAATAACAAACTGTAGGACTTTATTAAAAAAGCAAAATGAACCAAGAAAAGTGTTCCAAGCAACGATAAAGTCAACAGGTTACAACCCAGTCTCTGGCACTCTTCTCAGTCACTCTGAGGCATGCGCATAGTCTCAGGGGTGAAGGGTCCAGCGGCTGTGGAGGTGGCAGTGGCTGGAGTGCTGGTCTGAGGTGCCATTGAGGTGCCTGGCCCTGAGAGGACAACAGGGGATGGTGTGTGCAGGAAGCTCTCAGAGAGCTGGCTCAGTCTCGTGATGTTAAGAGGCCCTTTCCAGGACATGGGATGTCAGTCCCAAGACCGATGACAGATGTTCTGAGGCCGGGCTTGACTGTGGGGTGGAGGAAGGAGGAGTGTAGTGGGGCTGTCTGGTCTGCAGCTGAGCGAGGTGAGACGTTGGTGGAATCTGTGACGTTGGTGGCATCTGTGGCGTCGGTGGCATCTGTGGCATCTGTGGCATCAGTGGTATCAGTGGCATCAGTGGCACCTGTGGCGTGCGATGTACCTGTGCCTGGACTGGGAAGGACTGCCTGTGCTGCTGGAAGTCCTGTTAGCTGTAGCCTTGGTAGGTGAGGGGTTGTTGAAAGCCTTGGAAGGGCTGTGACATCGCCTGGGTGGAGGAGCAGACCTGGACTGGGTCAGAGCAGGTTCAGCTGGGCCTGGAAGGTGGTGCAGAAGACCTGTGATCCTCTCCTTGATCACCTGGTACTGGGCTTCAGGCATTTCCATGAGGGTCTGGTTCACGTAGGTAAGGAAGGGCTTTCTGTTAGAGGACGGTATGTCGAAGTGTACCAGCTGAGAGAGGAGATCTACACTGCTCTTGATGGTGTCCCTGATCTCCAAGAGGACAGTGTGGCTCTGCCCCTCCAGTCTGCCTCTCTGCCTGCTTTCTGTGGAGGTGGAGCTGGGAATGAGTGTGGGTTGGTCTCTGGTGGCAGTGGCCTCTTCTTGCTCTATCTGTGTCAGGGGATCCTCCATGTGCTCCAGCACGAGGAGTGCAGCTATCGGGGGGTTCTCCATCGTGGGGCGCTCCAAAGATATCTGCCTGGACACAGGAGCTGAATCTTGGCCAGAAGAGGACTAGCTGTCTGTGGACTGCTTGAGAGAGAGGGTTGACAGAGGGGCTGCTCCTCAGTGGCGGATATCACCCTCCAAGAAGCTGCACTTGGCCATGACGTAGGTCTCTCTGTCCATCAGCTTGACCATGGCCTGGCCAGACTTCTTCATGTGCAGCTTCCCGTACCAGGTGTGCATGTGCTCCCACCACCCCAGGAGGACATCTGAAGTGTAGCCCAGGCTCTCCACCTTCGCTCTCCAAGCCGCCTGCTTCTGCTTGGTGTCTCGATAGAGTCTGTGTCCCTTCCTCCAGAGGTACTCATTCTCCCTCAACCATTTGAGCACCTCCTCCTCATGTTCCTTTGCAATGCAATGGAGTATTGTCTCCTCTCCCCCTTTTCTTGCGATTGCCTCTTCCTCCCTCTGCCAGGGCCTTCTGGGCTCTCATCAGCAGGTCTTTGTGGTTCTAGGGGCTGGTCCACCACACCACCACCACCAGCAGCAGTAGCAGCAGCAGCACCAGCAGGACCAGCAACAGCACCAGCAGTGTCAGCACCAGTAGCAGAAGAAGCAGCAGCACCACCAGCAGCAGCAGAAGCCCCAGCAGAAGCAGAGTCAGCGTCAGGTGGTGGGATGGTTGTCTGTCCTTCTTGCCAGGGCTGGCAGGAGTAGGCCCAGGCTTCCTCTTCTTCCCCATGGTTGTTGGCTGAAGATGTGTCTGGCAGCAGGACTTTCCTCTGAATGGTGACCTGCTTGCGAGCTGCTTCCCTTTATATCTGCGGGGCTGTCGCAATGCATCCTCCCCATATGCGCAGTGAATGCTTTGCATCCGCTAGGCATCCACCAAGCATCTGCTAGGCGTCCGTGATGCATCCGCTTCATCCGCTTGGCATCCGCTCCTTCCGCTGCACGTCTGCTTCTCTGTTCTCCCACGGAAGCCCTGCGGATGTGTCATCAGCTTCCATCCGCTTCCATCTGCTAGGCTTCCATTGAGCATCCACTTAACATCCTCGCTACATCCTCCCCACCTCCATTCCTTTCCGTTGTTGTCCATTCTCTTTGTGCAAATTTGGGGCACTTTTGAGAGAGGATAACAACGGATGGAACATTTTCTCATCCGCTGTGTCCTTTTTACATACGTTTTGCATCCGTCGGCCGATGTGACCTAGCCTTAAAAATTGGTGAATCCCAAGAAACTCTGAAGTTGTTTTCTGGTGCGTGGGGAGGCCCATTCCAACACAGCACGCACCTTCCCTGGATCCATTTCGATGCCTTCATGTGAGATGCGATAACTCAAATAGTCTATTTTTTCCTGATGGAACTCACACTTGGACAATTTGGCATATAGCTTAGCAGCTCGGAGTTTTTCCAAAACTGGCCATACTAGTTTCACATGTTCATCCCAAGTTTCTGTGTAGATAAGGATATCATCAAGGTAAACCAAACCCCCCTTGTATAAATGTTCAACACATAAGCGAAGGGAGCCATCTTTCTTTTCACTGAACAACATGCTATCGGGGCCTAGCAGGCTGGATGAACCCACGTTCCAGATTCTTATTGATAAATGACAGCAGCTCTTCATCCTAATCCTGGCCTTACGTTCTGCCAGTGGGTCTTCAAACCTGGCTGCAGCGCAGTCATGAACAGGTCATAATTCATCAGCTGGGGGGCATTATCATTATGCAAAGTCACCACCATCCACTTTGCAGCTGTTCCCTCCAGAACCCTGTGCACTGTAGTAGTTTGCTGTGGATGCTTCTGTTTGTTTTTCCATCAAAAGAAAAATACAGAAAATATGCAAAAACAAATTGTGGGAAATATGAATATAGATATGGTACATAATATAGAAAGCATACCAACTTGAAAAAAAAATACTATGTAAAACAAAGAAATAATAGATCTCTTATCTATTTTGCACTTTCCTCCCATTAATTGCTATTATGCGGAAGCACCTAGTCGACTTATCAAGGTTATGTAAGGACTGACCTATTTAGCATATGGATGAGAAGGTATCAAGAAATATCAGAATTGTTGGCTCAATAGAGAAATTGAAACATGTCCTACAAGTGGTAGTGGGATATAACTTCCATACTGAGGTTAATATGTGACCATGAAGTTATGAGGCTTGGGCTTGATTTGAAAATAGATTTACTTAAAATAAAACAAATTCTGTTTTTTCTATCTGTCTTTAGAAAGAAATGTCTAAATTTGATTTTTCCTTTAAACTAAAAATAATGTAAACAAAATCTTCAAGCCTCATCACCAGACTAAAATACCTACAGCATGGAAAATATGTTGCCTAACTAGATGAATGAAATGGTATACCTTAGTCTTGTTTTATTCTCTTTAATTATTGTTGTAAATATCTTCAGGATTCTTGATAGTAAAAAATGAGATGGGTCGTTATTCCTATTCTGTCACATTGCTTTACTGACAAAGTTGTGTATCTGCTCAGAGATTCCATTATGGTGGATTATTTCACATCACTTGAGAATATATTCATAACACTTTTATTTGCTATTCTTACTTGAGCCTTGTCTGCCCAATATTTCTTAAAGATAAAGAGGCACTCAGAAAACAAAGATGGTAAGATTAATGAACACCCACCTAAATAGGCATTTAGATGAGACAATCTCATCTAAAGAGTTTTGCATTAACATTTTGTATTTTAGCTAAGATTTAATTTAAACTCAAGATTTGAAGATCATAAAGTCAATTCAGATTTGAGGTTCAAGTTTCAAAAGTAATAGAATTAAGTTCAGATTGGATTGTGATTTTATAAAAGAGAGAATCACCATCTATAAAGGAAAAAAACCTAAATACTTGTATTCTTTCAAAACAAAATAACAATTATGAGAAAAAGACAATACAGGATGCTTCAAGCTGTTCAGCAAAGAGTCTGTAGGGAATTTGTGCTAAAACATTTCTGAAGAATCTGAGAGTAACTGAAAAAAAATCACAACTTACATAAAGTGTTACAAAATAAATTTCTCACTAAGGAATGAAGAATGAACTCTCCTTAAAATTGGCACTTCAGCCCTTTGATGTTTGTTTTTGTAGCTTATTGGAAGAATTAGTTTCTTCTAGATAATATGTTGTGATTTGTATGACACTTTTTGTTATCACCACTATATTTATCATACATTGTAATTATTTTAAAAATTGGTTATATTATATAAGCAGTAACAAGGATCCTATATTGACTATACTTCATTAGTTAGAATGAAGTGTGTGTGTGTGTGTGTGTGTGTCTACATACATATACATACATTATATTTTTCAGGAAGGGTAAGAGAAAATAAAGGAGGACTGAAGTTGCTGGAAAATTTTAGAGAGGGGATATATAAATTTAGAGTAAGAAAATATAAAGTAGGAAGATAGGAGCAGGATTATACAGGAAAGTCCAAACCAGGTTAAATCAGAAAGCCGTTTTTGTCTACTTTCAAGTGAACCTGCCTGAACAAATTCTAATGGTAAAAGGGAGACACCAAAATTAAAGAAGCACAAATGGGAAGACATGATAAAATTCCCTGACCAGCTACTCATATCACTGTTATATTATAGCAATCAACATATTACTAAGCTTTCTCCATATATGGAAGAAATGCTATAAATTCCAGAATATCCAATGAATGTACAAGGTACCTTTGAATTCTTCAGAAGTGATTTATTGATTTAAAAGTACATGAGTGTATGTGACATCTTGAACTGAGAATCATTTTAAATGTTCAGTGTAAAGGGAAGATGTTTTTCAAACTTCTTTCAAATAAAATCACCTCTTCAAATTTTGCAAAGCTTATTAAATATTTAAAGACCTTTGCCCAGCTGGGTAAATAAAATAGCTTGGCCTTTTCCCAGGTGATTTAAAAATGTGTTGGGTTCTTTAGATCATGAAAAATATTTAATATTATTTGATAGGAAAACAAACTAAAATTCTTACCCATCCATATAATCCAAATAAAGTATCTGTAGCTCAAGAAATTAGGGACATATTTTTTGACTGCTTTATGTACATGGATATTTATTTCTACAATAAAACTGATATATTTTTTTCTGACTTAGTTAAAATGATTGCCAAAAACTTTATGCAAGCCTTCTAGTAACTAGTAAATCCTACTGCACATCAAGGAAGATTCCTTCATTCCTTCCTTCCTCTTTCCCCCTCTCCCTGTTGAGATAATTCCCCGTTAGGAGAATGAGTGCACACAGGGAGATGTAGTGAGAGTGGTGAGGAATAACACACAACCAGCACACAGATACAGTAAAATGTATAGTAAAATGTAGGTTTTTACTTCCAGTAAACGGTTAAGCAAAGTCCAACAAGCAGTCCATGCGGTATCTGCTATCCCGCATCAGATGGGCGTCTCATGATAGGGAGCGAAGGAGAGAGAAACGACAGGAGACGAAGTTCCTCGCGATGAGTGCGCCCCGAATGTCCGGGTACACGCTCTTTTATTATGCTCATTCAAAAGGGGGTGATTGTTTATTCAGAACCTAGGTTAAGCCTAGGTCAGACGGAATATACAGATTTAACAATGGCTCAAACAAAAGCAAGATACCAGGACAGACAGGATGGCAAGATTTATATTTGATCAGGATATTACTTCTTCACAAAGCTGCATGCCAGACAATGTAATCCCAAGTGAATAAACCATTTCTGCAAATGTTTGACTCCTTGTTTCTGTACGTGCCCTGTAAAAGGTCACTGAGAAGACAGAAGCTTAATGATTACACGTGAATGATACAATGTTGCAATGTCTGAATGATACATAGTTGCATTGATACACAGTTGCAAACACATAAATGATACATAGTTACAACAAGTCCAAGTCATACATGATTAAAGCAGTAAGTTTTTCAGTCCAGGGATAATCCAAGTATCAAAATCCAGTACATAAACAGTTCAGTAACAGACTTACAGCAATCCAAGAAGAACGACGATCAGCAACAGTAAATAGGGAAAAATTCAGGAACCAAAACCAGCGAACATCAGAACATTGACCAACTAGCAACTATCAACAACAAGACAAACCAACCCAGGTTTCTGCCTCCATCTTATGGCCATTTGAAGAACCACACCCAATTACAATTTTAGCATTCCCTTAAAGAGACAGTATTAAATGTCTATCCTGGTTTATATATTTCCAACCCAACTGTTAGGTGGATATCAATTCCTTACACTCCCCTTCTCCCCCATTTCTTTTTTATAAATTATATTTTGTACTTGGTACCATAAAACTACTTTCTGAAATGATCATATGGCTCAGGCACTTCCTATATCTAAAAAAAGTACTATATTTCAAAGAAAATAGTGCCTAGTACACCTTGGATCCATTGAAAGTATGAAATTCACATCTATCGGGTGTGTTTTGAATTATTGTATATTTTAGTATATATTTTTCAATTCCTACTTGTAATATTCCAAACTACATAAAAATTACAAAACAAATTGGTGATTATTAAATATATTACAGACTAAAATCATTAATCATTTTGTTCACTACAATTAAACTTTGGATAGTTTCTGCACAGCCAAGATTATCACAAAGACTGTAGCAAATGACACATCTGCTCCAGATTTCTCTTCTAAAGACTGACTTGGTCCCTGGATAAGATACAGAATTTAGAAAAAAAATCGTCAGTACTTTCACATAGTCTAAAATGAAAGCGAGAAAAAACATGAAAATATCTCACCTTTCATCTGAACAGTGTGATATTTGAAAAGCTAAATTGCTATGAAATGTTGCATGAAGTGCATCACATTTCATACCTGAGGCAGAAGTTTTTGATCTCTGCTTTTTAATTTTTTTAAGAGCCTAACACATTTGGAATGTCTTTTATTTATTTTTTTTTAAAGAATGTGATGAAGTTGGCACTGAGGATAATCAATGTAGTGAAGAAAATTTCAGGGAACTAGACTGAAAACCAAATGACTGAGCATCTGAGATGTGAGTGTACCTAGAACACTGTTACACAAGCTCTTATTTCATGTCACACCTGACCAATTTAACTCATAAGTGCTTCTTTGCAGTGAAAACACATTATCAATGACAGGAATGGAAAAGTAGGAACTTTTGTTCCCTAATAAATTGTCACTTTAGATTAAAGGCACTGTAGGATAAACAACATTACTGTGTAATTCACTAAAAAATTCAGACATCATGCTTATCAACTTATGCTCAACTTATATTTTAGTTGAGCTCAAAAACTGTTCTGACCTATGATTAAGCACTTAAATTGATACAGAACAGTTTCTACTAAGGATATTTGAGATAAACATTTCAAGTTCATTTTGCTGGCGCTAAATGAATTAAACATTCACTTACATTAATAGTACATATACACCTAGGCTTTAATTTAATAACTGGAAAAAAAAGAGTCCAGTTCTGTTTTAAGTAGCAGAACCTAATGCGGTCAGGAGATATAATCTTGTGCTTTAAAAAAATCATTTTAAGTGTTGTGGAAATACTTACTTCCTCACAAGGTATTACAATTCTTTTTGATAATTGTATTGGATAGAAGTGCTTTAATCTGAACTAAATATTCCATTCGAAAAACAGAATTTCCACAGAAATGGAAAAGGATTCACCTGTTTCATTTACTGCTCAAATCTGAAATTAACTACAGCTGGACCCAAATATATTTTGGGTTTGAAAACTATTTCAAATACAGAAATGTCAGTTCCAGTCCCACTTTCAGATATTCTGAATATCCAAAGGCTAGACCTAATTTACAAAACCCAAAATCATACAACCACCACCACTGTGTCTGAAAATACATGCTAGATATTAAAAGGAAAAGATGAAGAGAGAGTTCCTCAGTGTGTCTTGTACTTGCCTAGGACAATCACTGACATCCTGTATGTGTGCAGACAGACCGTGGCATTATAAATTTGTCAGATTGGTTCCCCCATATCTCATTCTTTACTGTATCTTTCTTTGACAGGTGGATACAATATTAAAAATGCTGAGTATTGGAGTAGAAGCAATAGCAACAGTTAAAGAATGGCTTTGGCCATATTTCCTTGAAGCTGGTGATTTTTCCCACCAACCTACAAGATAGAATTCATAAAATGATGTATAACTTCATTTTTAGATATGCTGGCATTTTTTTCAGCAGGTTGATATTTCAGAATTGTCATCTTTGCAGTTCCCCACAGGTACCATTTGTTCTCCCAAGTTAAAAATGGTTATGTAGAACATTCTACCAGGCATTTTCTATGCTATGAAAAAAATTGAAGTAAGTCACTCTTCCACCCATTGAAAACTTTAAACAAAAAAATCCTGTCTCATAAGTATGATTGATATCAATTCATGGAAAAAGATTCTGCAAAGGCAAAAAAAAAAAAAAAGAATTGTAGGAATGTCCTATTATTTTTAAGAAACTACTTGTATGCTTCATAGTGAGATTAACTGCTTATCCTAAAGACTTACACTAGCAAACAAATAGTTGGATTGTGCATTTACATTAAGGCCCTGTCACACTGGCCGACGGATGCAAAACGTTTGTAAAAAGGACACAGTGGACGAGCAAAATGTTCCATCCGTTGTTATCCGCTCTCAAAAGTGCCCCAAATTTGCATAACCAGAGCGGACAACACGGAAAGGAATGGATGGGGGGAGGACATAGGCGGATGGAAAGTGGATGCTCCACGCAAGCCTAGCGGATGGGAGCGGATGGCACATCCGCAAGGCTTCCGGGGGAGCACTGAAAAGCGGACGTGGAATGGAAAGAGCGGATGCCGAGCGGATGCCGAGCGGATGCCTAGTGTTCACTGCGCATGCGGGGAGGATGCATTGCATCAGCCCCGTGGATATAAAGGAAAGCAGCTCTCAAGCAGGTCACCATTCAGATGAAAGACCTGCTTCCAGACACAGCTTGCCAGTCAGCCAGCCAGCCAGCAACCCAACAACCATGGGGAAGAAATGGAAGCCTCTGACATCTGCTGTCAGCCCTGGCAAGAGGGACAGGGCCACCCTCCCACCGCCTGGCCCTGACTCTGCTTCTGCTGGGGCTTCTGCTGCCTGGGCTTGATCTTCTGGTGCTGGGGCTTCTGCTGATGCTGCTTCTGGAGGTGGTGCTTCTGCTGATGCTACTTCTGGTGGTGGTGCTTCTGCTGATGCTGCTTCTGGTGGTGGTGCTTCTGCTGGCGCTTACTCTGCTGGCACTGCTCCTGGTGCTGGTGCTTCTGCTGGTGC
>BLBF01000017.1:6128778-6148690 GCA_015471245.1 Laticauda colubrina | reverse complement strand
GCAGTCTTGATGTGATGCCTGTGTAGTATCTTACTGATTTTATCTGTAGTACCTCTTATGTAGGGCAAGACAGCTGTTCCATAGGTCTGTTGGTCTTCTAGGTCTCTGTTATGTGTTGGTGTGTTTTTGTGGATCAGGTTGGTGATTTTGTTTTTGTGGAAGCCGTTGGCTGTCAATACTTTAGTCAGAGTGCATAGTTCAGTCTTTATATGTGTCTTGTCTGCCAGGTGTTTGGTTCTGGCAATTAGTGTTTTGGCCACGGAATTTATCTGTGCTGGGTGGTGGTGGGATTGGGCATTGAGGTAGCGGTTGGTGTGTGTTTTCTTTTGGTATATGGTGTGCCCCTGTGTGCCATCTGTTCTTTTGTAGATTAGTACATCTAGGAATGGTAGTTGTTTGTTTATTTCCATTTCCATGGTGAACTTGATTTTGGGGTGTGTGCTGTTTAGGTGTGTTAGGAAATTGTTTAGGTTTTCTTTTCCATGGGGCCAAATCACAAATGTGTCATTGATATATCTTAGCCACAATTTGGGTTTGTGGGTGGCATTAGCCATTAGCCTCTTGGGCGAGCGCCTTCCTTTGGAAGGTGGGGACGGGAGCGCCTGAAGCCAAGTGTCTCCTCAGGGGTCCAGTTGCAGGGATGAGCCCTGACTGGCCACATGTGGCTGTGCCAAATGCTGTGGCATTCCTCTAATGCTGCGGCAGCAAGGGAGAAGGGAAAGCAACAGTGGTGGAAGATCTCCTGAACTTCCAAGCTGTCGCCGCCTGCCCACCAGATGATGCAAGGGGGGGGGATTAAATCACCCCCTAAAAGATGGCCTAGCCATTTTTTTGGGGGGGTCAAAAAAAAATAAGGCCCGGCCTTATATTATGTGAGAAACACGGTAGTAATAATAATATACCAAGTAGCAGGAACTACTGCTCCTGCTATTACTGTATTTATTTGCAGTGATCATGATCCAATGAAATTTGCAACAATTAGTATCCATTGCAACAATCAGTATCTAATAAAATACATTGTTGTAAAAGTTGGCTTCTTCGTCAAGGTGATACATCCATTGAGAGTTTATTCAATGGATTTTAAATTTATCCTCAATGGAGTGGGATTAAAAAGAAATGCCATTTAAACTGTGTTAATGTTCTTTCCATGAAATATGTTATGCATTTGGACTTATGGTACTTTATACATTCTATATTCCTTCTTTCCAACTTCTGTGCTCAAATCCCTTTGGTATTTCAGGATAACAGCTGTGGCCCACCAGCAGCCAATAGAGCTGGAGGCAGACTTGGACAGTGAGCAGGTTGGAGAGGAACATGGACCAGTCCTGGAGTCAGGGGAAGGCTCTAACGAGTGTGCTCTGCATTGGAGACAGAAATGTGGTCAGGGCCTTCTGAGAGTTATCATCTGCCTTTGGAGTCAGAGATCACTGGGGCAGAAGAACAGCTGGAGCCTGATCCCATGTGCTCATGTAGGGGTGGGATCCTACTGGTTCACACCAGTTGTTACGATTCCCGGTAGTTTGAAGAACCGGTAAAATGGGCCCCTGGCTGGCCCCACCCCTCTCCGCTCCATCCTCCTTTCCCAGTCAGTCCTTATTGCACATGGGTGACATCATGCACATGCATGGAAACCAATGATGGCATTGTCTCCCTGCATGCCCTGCTCCACCCCACCCAGTCATTCCTTATAGTGCATGTGCACTACATCACTTCCCACATTTTCCCACCCACCCCCATAACTTCCAGTGGCAGCAGCCAGCCATCTCTGCTTGCCTTCTACTGCCCTGCCTGATCTAGGTGAATGAGGGCTGCTAGTTGCTCTTGCCTGCCCACCCTCACCCACCTGACCTGCTTTGCCCGGCCTGCCTCCCCAGGCCTGCCTGCTGCCTTGCCTGGCCTGCCTTTCCCAGACTCCCTCCTAGGGCTTGCCTACCTTGTCCAGCCTGCCTGCTTAGCCAGGCCTGCCTCCCCAGGCCTGCCTGCCTGCCTGCCTCACCCAGCCGTCATCTTTGGCTGGCCACTATCTTTGCTTGGCCACCATCTTCTCCTGCACGTGGCTCACCACACTGTTGTTGCTGTCTGGCCTTCCACCACCAAATGGTGATTGAGGAGGCAAAGGCAGCAAGCCCCACCAGTCACCTACCTCCACCTGCTGCATCTGCCCTAGCCCCAGTCGAGTACCGACTCCCAGGCTGCCCAGCCATCCTTGCTGCAGCAAGCTCCAAGACTAGTCCCAAGTCCAACCGAGTACCCCAGCATAGCTGGCCAATATGAAAAAAAGTTCATGGTTTAATTACTTCAGAAATCTTTAAAATATAAATTTTGTACAAAATTATTGATTTGTTGGACTTTCTCGTGAAGACTTGTAGAAAGCATTGTAACTAATTGAAGAAAATATTGATGGAATCAGATTAGTGGAACATTGAAGAAGTGGTAGTTCCATGGAAACCAGCTGAAGAACAATTGGTTGCATTTGGTGAAATTTTCAATTATGAAATAAATATTATTGATCATCGTGATTTCATAGAAAATGTATTAAAAGATTCAGAAAAATGTACAATTCCTTGCAGCATTAAAGAGATATTGTTAGGACTATTGCAGTCAGCTCAGCAGAAGCAGAAGTTTTCTCACAAATGAATATAACATATTCAGAGGTCAGAAGTCGCCTAACAGTTTGCAATATAACAAACCTGCTGACTATTAATCTAATTGGCTCACCTCTGCAAGAATGGGATCCTATTCCTATTGTAAAAAATGGTTATGGGCACATCACACAGCTAATGATTGTTAAGGTAATTCCCCGTTAGGATAATGAGTGCACACAGGGAGACATATTTGAGAGTAGTGTTTGAATAATATACACACAGCATTTTGTATTACACAATAATACACACAGAGATACACTGTACAGTAAATGTACGTTTTTACTTCTAGAAAGGTTTAAGCAAAGTTCAAAATAAGCAGTCCAAAGTCATTCACAGGTAAATCAGTCAGTTCTCAATCCAGGGATAATCCAGTAACAAATTTCAGTGTCAAAGACAGTTCAGTATCAGACTTACATCAAATCCAGAAATAGTATTCAATTAGGAAAAGTGGAGGAATAGCAAGGCTTTCCAACTAAGGAACAGAGATACGCTCACATTCTCTTCTGAGACTCAGACTAAACAACCCAGGTTTCTGGCTCCATCTTATGGCCGTTTGAGAAACCACATTGAATCACACTTTTGCATCTTCTTAAAGATACAGTTTTAAAATGTTTATCCTAGTTTATATATTTCTAACCCAAATACCTGTTAGTGACTTATATTTCTAACATTCTCCCTTTTTGGGAAAGACAATATATACAACCTTACATTCTAAGTCCATAATCTTCATAGCAAGCCTTATGCTTTATGGAGCCTTGGGCCTTTGTAAAATGATCTGCTATATTGTTTTTTGACATACAGTATTACAGCTTAATCATCTTACTTTGTACTCATTGTCTCACATTTAAATATCTTAAATCTGTGTATTTCACTCTTGTTTTGACAGCAATATTTGAAGCCATCTGTATTGCTGATTGGTTGTCTTCGTAAATAATAGGATCTTTTACATTAATTCCATATCAATCAATAATTGTTTATACAGAAACAAATCTGTACATAGTAAAGGCAAACATGAGAATTCAGCCTCCATTGTTGACAAACTTAGATGTGTCTGTCTCATAGACCTCCATCCAATCAATGCCTTTCCCAATAATACTACAGTACCCAATGTAGATTTTCGTGTATTTATGTCTGTAGCAAAAATTGCATCAGCATATGCAGTTAAACTCAGTTCATCTTTAGGCTCCAAATACAATGCATAATGCATTGTTTGTTTCAGATATTGTCAGCTGGTGCTCCATTCAAAATTCAAGAAAGAAATACTTAGACTCTTTAAATTAGAGAAAAGATATATTTTACTGAAAATGAAGTGGTAGCAACCATAGAATTCTGAATCTGAGAAATTAGGCGCATGAATCACATATACAAAGTGATAGAAATGTTCCCACCCCCAATAGTTTAACTGAATCTTCCAATTAGAAGTTGTGAATATGATCATGTGGGCATCTTCAGGTGGTGATGAGACCTCTGTCTGTTGACCTTGGCATATTTTGATAACGGGTTGCAGTTGCACAGAAAAAAGAAAGCTAAGCGAGAAATAGAAACCTAACCCTGATGTATGCTCTTCCCTCCTCCGTTTTAACAACAGTAGAATGTAACACCTCCAGCTCGCTTCCCAGACTCACCCCCTCCTCCTCCCGTTACATATGACAGTCGAAAGATGCTAAGCGATAGGAGAAGATCTTGAAGGCTGACAGATATCTTAACACATGTTTAGCAGTTTGCCAGTGCCTTTCAGTGGGCTCAGCATTAAATCTCACTAATTGATTAATACTGTATGCAATATCTGGCCTTGACCAATTACTGATATGAGATAAACGACCAATCAAGGACTGATAAATGTTCTTATCAAAAATAGGACTTTGAACATCACTATAGCTAAACTCCTGGCTCATTGGTGTCTTAGCTGGCTTACAAAGTTCCATTTTAAAACTTTTTAGTAATTGGTTAATTTTATCTGCTTGTAAGATCTTGTATCCTCCTCTAGTTCTATCTGTCTTTGAACCAAGATATAGCCTGATTTCTCCTAATAGTTTTATTTTAAATTTCTTTTCCAATGGTGAAATTATCTCAGTAGCTGCTTGTTCAGTTTTGGTCATTAATGCTATGTCATCAGTAAATAATAACAATAAGGAAATTACACCATTACTTTCTCTTTTAAACAAGCATGGATCAGCCATGCCAGCTACAAAGCCTATCTTAGTCAATTATTTAACTATACACTGGTTCCACTCATATCCTGATTGCTTTAAACCATAAAGACTCTTTCTCAATCTCCAGCAATCATTATCAGTATTATCATTTTTGAGACCTAAAGGTTTCTTTAAATATATTGTGTGTTGCAACAGTGCATGCAGATAAGCTGTCTCTAATCCAAATGATTTACAATATATTTCTCTTTAGCTGCCCACACTAATGCTGCCTTTAATGTAGTAGCCTTCAGACTAGGTGCAAACAACTCATCGTAGTCATTTGCTCTCTGATTGAACCCTTGTGCTACTCACCTGGCTTTATGGGTAACAGTTCTATCTACACCTGTCTTTAGCTTTTATATCCAGTTACATCCTATGGCATGTTTACCTGGTAGTAACTTAACATTTTCATATACTTCCAGTGTTTTTAATGAGTCCAGTTCCTTATCCATTGCTTTCTGCCAAGAAGTCTGATTCTTAGCAGGATACAGTTTTAGTTCACTATAGTTACTAGGACTTATATTTACTTGGCATACAACACTAGCCTGATATCTATCAGGTGGTCGTGTTGTTCAGGTTGAACATCTTGGTAATACAGGGCTTATTGGAGGACTTTCCTGTGCCACTTGCTCCTGTTCGTCTACTTCCTCCTGTGCCTGTCCTCTTTAACGGCTATTTGGGATTTACTGATTTTATCTTTAGGAACTATTTGGGTGTCAATAATAACATCATTGCTGGATTCCTGTTCCAGTTTATCCCAACCTTTATAAGGTTATGATTAACCTTAACCTACATAAGATTAACTAGAGCCCTCACTGATAATAAATTAAATTTCAGTTTAGGTGCATATAACATAGTTAAATGTTCATTTCTACAAGAATAATATGCAGTACCTTCACCTGATGCATTAATCTTCCATCCATTTGTCAATGATACATGTTGTTTACTTGTGGACATCTTTATAAACCTTTTTTTATCTTTTGTAATGCATTGCGATGCTCCACTGTCCACTATCACAAATCATGGTTTACAGTTGAATTGCTAGACATAGCTAAACTAACATAGTATTCTGTCCTTTTCTTTTCTTACAGAATCTAGCTATATGTCCCCTAGCTCCACAAGAAAAACATTTCCTAACAGCATAGGCAGTTGAAGATAAATCCTCTTATTGTGGTTGTTCCTTCCCCAGTTGGTCCTTATCCAGCCATCTTCTTGCTTCTTCCAGCAACCTTCCTGTTATGTCAGTCAATGTCAGTTTATCTCTGGGCAGGACTTCCAGTGAAGATACATAATCATCATAACTTTCATCCAATGAGGAAAAAATGATGTAAACTTGATGCAGCTCTGAAAATATTAGTTGTTTTTCATGTAGTTCTTGAAAAGTTCTTTTCATGAAGTTCAAATGAGCTAACATATCTCCACCTTTCAGAAGACATGCTCTAAACAGTTTTGTGTAAGATTTATGTGTGTACCTACACTGTCACGAACATAAATCCTCTTCAAATTCTCCCAACACCTAGCAGCAGACTCTTCTCCGCGAATATGGACCAGCTGCTGGTCACTCAGTGTTAGTCCAATTATACGAAGAGCTTGTTCATTGTTTTGTTTAAAGTCAGCAAGCTTCTTGGCATCATCCTCATTATCTGGATCCCAAGCATTTACATCTGGTGGGTCTTGAACTACATTCCATAAACCTTCTCTTCGCAGAAATAGACTGCATTGCATAGACCAGGAAACATAGTTTGTTCCATCCAACCGGGTTATCAGTGATAAACTTGTTGAAGTGTCTTGTGCCATCTTTACCAGGATAGTAAACCACAATTAACCAGTAAACAGCTGTCTGTATACAGTGCTGTGCATTCACACTACTTCTCAGTTATCTGTGCCTAGTATGGTCGAGGCCCCAAACCAGTGTTGAGGTAATTTCCCGTTAGGAGAATGAGCGCATACAGGGAGACGTATTTGAAAGAAGTGTTTGAATAATACACACACAGCACACAGTGTACTGTATATATAGTACAGATATATACACTGTACAGATACACTGTACACTAAATGTAGGTTTTTTTACTTCCAGAAAGGTTTAAGCAAAGTTCAAAATAAGCAGTCCAAAGTCATAAGTCACCGAACAATGATGCTCATATCAAACAAAAGAAAACTGTATCTGAGGGCACCAATAAAAAAGCAATTTGGCAGTACTTTAAATAACAGTTTTATTGTCTTTTGTAAAGTTTTGTTATGTAATAGATTTTGATTAATATTTTAAAATGTTGTAACAACTAGTTTTATGTACCTTTTTATTATTGAAGCATTAAAGACATGAAATAATAAACTACCTTTTGTTTTGGTATATCTTTTTTTATACTTAAAAAAGTCATTAGGGCAAAGAAGTGATGTTGAGTTGGCCATGCCCAGCTGATCATGTGATCACCAAGCCATGCCCACCCAGTCATGTGACCACCAAGCCACACCCACAAATTCGGCCATGCTTACAGAACTGAGTGTTCAGAAATTTGAATCCGAACCTTGTGCACATGTGCACAGCTGCCAGGAAAAGGGAACAGTTAAGGAACAACGATTGACTCAGGAATAAAGGCACAGGTGGACAGCAAATGGCCCCTCCCATAGGGAATAAAGAGGACCGAAAGGGGAGTGGTGTTTGCAGGAGACAATTAGTTCCTTTAATTAGGGTGAAGATTTGTTCATGACTCCTTGCCAACTATTTTCTGGTAATAGTGTTGTGCTTGGAAGCTATTAGCCTGGCAACTCTCCAAGCCTGATAAGGTCTGTAGTTGTAAATCATTCTTGAAAGACGGTTTGCCAAGACTTTGCTGGATGTGAATGAGAGGAATTCACATCAGCCTAATAAAAAGGTGTTTTCTTGGGATAAGGAGTCTGTTTCTTGATTTTGTGAAGCCTAGGTCATAACAATAACTTGTATTTGTATTTGAACCTGAATTCCCCACTTCCTTTTAATCCAATATTGAAACCAATAGTATGCATCACTGATATGATTACAGGTGTTTTTAAATACCTGTAGGGTTCAGATTGACATTAAGAGAGGGAACCAATTGAGTCATTCTTTGCCATATAAAGCCCCTGTCCCACTGCACCAACGGATGCAAAGAGGATGTAAAACGTTAAAAAACATTGGAAAACGCTATGCATCCATTGTGTACTCATTGCATACGTGTTTCATATGCTCTATCATTTGAGCATCCATCCACTGAGATTTCATCTGCTCAAGAAGTTTTGAGCTGCACAAAACTTTGTGAATGGATGAACTTTCCGCTGTGTATGATGTACACACATGGAGCACCCCCGAAATTTTGCTCATCCGCTGTGTCCTTTTTGCATACATTTTGCATCCATCGGCCAGTGGGACCTAGCCTTAAGATACCGTGATGCATATAGTCACAGTGAGACTATAAAGTTGCAGGCCAATTCCACATCACAATTTGCTTCTAACTTTCAGTTTGAAAGTGTTAATGTGCCTGTTAAGCTATCCATAGGTATGCATCTCAAAATTAAACACATCTTTTGGGTAGTTTATAATTGCAAAACTATGGAATTTTTATAGTATTTCCTTTTTTAAAAAAACCTCAGACATAAGGTTAACTGAGAGGAAAAATGGAAAATGAATCAAATAGGAAAATGTTTGAAATAGTTTGAAAATACTTTGAAGACTGTAAAGAAACTATCAATAGATCAATTAGCAAAGGGATGTATGTAATTAACATATTAAAGTCAGTCAATAATCATTGTGCAGTTATTGAGTCACTTATTTCACTTTTCTTTGCACTTGTTGAATTTTCCCTTATGAAATTCCACCCACTGAACTTTTTGTATTTTACACATACTACATTCTCAGTATTCTATATCCATTGGGTTATGTTTAAGCTGTTAAAAAGAGCCATCAGATTCTTTAGCTGCTAACCAAAGCAGATGGTATAGTTAAAGGGATATCATCCAAAAGGACAAGACAAAAGTAGCATCAGGTTGTTTGCAAACACTTGAAAATTTAACAAGAATAACTGGAAATTGCTCTGATGGCATTTTAGCATTTTAAATATTTAATTCATTTATTTACTTCTTCAGAGCATGCATTAGTTAGTACACAATAAACTTTTGGTAGCACAAAACTCAGCAGGAGGTTTGCTTTGGATTGGAAGTGATTGTATTTCAGTCCCTGATTGCATACATCAATATATAAAATACGTAAAAAAAAATCCAGGTTTTCTGTGGTTTAATGTTGAAGCAACTTCATAAATGGTAACAGATCTTTGGACAATTTGTGATGCAATTTTATCAGAAAAGAAACATGGCAGTACAAATTTCAATTTAACACATTTGGCTAGCTACAGTATTGTGGTCAGGAGATGCAAGACTTTTCACTATATAGAGATATAACCAATGTTAATGAAATGAATGAGCCAAGGACAAAGATAGTAGCTTCCTCAGAAATTGACGCACTTAACATTTCAAGTGTATGAGATGACTTCTCAGGTGCAGTTATCTTCCTAAAACTTTCCATACTAAATGATGCATGTAAAGAAGTATCACATTTTCATTTGGGCACGTAATCTTATGGATTTCACAATGCTGGTGTTTAGGAAAATAATTGTTCCAGCTATCCTATTATGCAAATCTCTATTTGTTTATTTGCAAATCTCAAATCTTTATTTCAGTTGGGGATTTGGAAACCATTGAGAAAATATTAGTCTCCCGATAATTAAGGTGAGCATTAAGGTTACCATGAGATAATTTGTGACTGAAATAATATCAAATATTAAATCCCCGCCACCCCGGTTCCTTTATTGTGGTTCTGCCCCATATTTTATTCCTCTTCAGAAATAGGATGAAGAGGATTAATTTGTTAGAATTATGCCAGAGTAACAACACTGATAAACTTGTCCACTTCCTCAAGCTAATGTGAGTGGTTTGTCCAGACTGCATGAACTTCATTGTAAAGCATGATGGTCCAGCATCCAATATCTTAGCCTAGGTTTTCCCAGCAGAAACTAGAAAATTTTAAACGAGGCTGCCAGGCAAGTATAGGCAGTCACAAAAAGATAGCTAGACCTGCATACTATTGGTGTAGGGTCAATTTTGAGCTCTTAGCTGTTTTCAATAATATTCATTCTTCTCTGATATGACATTTGCTTCTTTTTCTTCTGGAACACTGATTAAATCAGAAGATTCTTGGATTGTTGGCTGAGAAGAGGCCATTTAGAAGCAATCCTGCTAAGTACTTTTGTCAACAATTCATTGAAGTAGTAGACAGAACTGAGGTGAAGAATGGTAGAATTCTGAAAAATGCCCTAAGCACTTTTTGTAAGCTGAAGTAACCTGATATCTATCCAGAGCTGATCAATGAAATATGTCCTTTAGAGAGCTGTGACGTCTGAAAATTCCAATGATACTAGTGATTGATTTAACAAAAAACTGATGGAAATATTTTTCACATTGAGATTAGTTTCATCTACTCCAAGGTAAAAACTAGGTCTTATAGATATTTAAGGTATTATTTCTTCAGTTGTCACAGTGGATGTTAATGCCTATTCTAGTTTCCCAATCTCAAGGATATTTAATGCAAAATAGCACTAGCCAGAGACTAAGCTACTCTGAAGCAACACTATTTGGGACATAAGAAGAAATGAAAGGGCCAGAAGAAAGAATTAGTCTACTGTAAGAATGTTCCACCATCTCCACACTTTAGAACTTTGAGAAATAAGCCATTGGTCTGTTCTTGAGATCTGTTCTTTTCCCACAACGTAACTATTGTCTAGGAGATATTTGCCTCATCCCAAAGTTTTCTATATAGACTAGACTAGACTAGACTAGAATACCTTTATTGTCATTGCATTCAAAATACAATGAAATTTGAAAGCTACTCCAGCAAAGTGTCCCAAACACCACATCACAACCACACTACAGAGTATTTAAAAATTAAAATAATTAAAGTAATAATAATAATAATTAAAAACCTAGTCTAAAACCTATTTAAAAAACATATTAAGTTAGATAGTTTAGAAATACCACTTTATACATTGGACTAAATCACAAATGTACTGTTTGATTCAAGACAATTATTGTCTTGGAAAAGAAACTGTTTCTCATTCTATTAGTCCTCATTTTAAGACACCTATAACGTCTCCCTGAATATTAAATAAATAAATACTAAATAAAAAGTAATGATAGAATATTGCTAAATGTCAATGGAGATTCTCAATCATTAGGTCATGGTTGTCCCAAAGATGCTTTTTCAAGAGGCAACTGGACTTTCTGGGTTTTTTTGAAGATGTTTTGCTTCTCTTCCAAGAAGCAAAATGTCTTCAAAGAAAATCCAGGAAGACTAGTTGCCTCTTGAAAAAGCACTTTTGGGACAATGAAGAAATATCTATGTATGTATATGTGCAGGATGTGTTTGGGGGAAGAGTATGTATGTAGTATAAGGATATCTTCATTAAAAGTGTTTTTATGATATTGTGTTAAACATCCTGAAACATTTAATTAATTCTACATCTGAAGGGAAATCATTTATATGTCTTCCTTATGAAACTATATATCATCTTTCATGTTGAAGGAGACATCCACAGATCACTTCGTGTTGCAAGATGCAATTTCATTACATAATTAAGTAATATATTACAATATATTATTTATAATTTATAGCTGCTATTCTGATTTTCTAAATTACATGTTTGTCTTTATTTAACAACAATGGAAAATATGAAGAACCTATTTGTGGTTTTATCTATGTAAAATTCAGCTGGCTAGGTTGAATTCACACATTGTCTAATAAAAAGCAGGTTTTCATCAATAAGATTTTTTGGACAAAACAGAGGAATTCCTAAATGTTTATTCTGGAATGGCTAAAGAAGTTAATATTATCATGACTTCCAAGTACCTGTTCTTCAACTGGAAAGAATAAAAATAAGCATTGCCTTAACTAACTACACAGCTGACATTCATCAATTCACCCACCCACCCAACCATCTTTTAGCAGCCTAAAAAAAATTGTAATTGAATTCATCCTTTAATAGTATTTTTTTCTTTATGAAGAAAAAACAAGAAGAAAAAAATGTTCTGTGAATTCATTTCACACATTCACTTGTATTCATTCATGCACTTCAAATCTGTAGGGAGTTTTTCATATTTAATTTAAAGGGCATAGATTTGGATAACTCCATTGGAATCTATGGGGAAATCAAGGATGTAGAATATATATATAGTTTTTGCACTTAACATTCTCACTTTTCATATTTAGAAAGATCTTGCAAAAGTTTCCCTCCAAAATAAACTAGTATAGAAAGTCACACATAAAAAATTCTAAATGAAGGAGCATATCTGAAAAAAAAATGTAAGTCTAAGTTAAAAGTTGTATATTTGAGTTCCATTTTAAGCCCATGTCACACTGCCCAATGGATGCAAAAAGGACACAGCGAATGAGCAAAATGTTCCATCAGTTGTTATCCGCTCTCAAAAGGGGCAAAAATTTGCATAACCGGAGCGGATAACACGGACGCGGGGAGGACGCAGGGTGGATGCAAAGCGGATGCAGAATGGAAGCCCAGCGGATAGAAGTGGATGAGAGTGGATGGCGCATCTGCTAGGCTTCCAGGGGGGCGAAGCAAAGCAGACGTGGAAAGGACACAGCGGATGCACAACGGACACCGAACGGATGAAGCGGATGCACAGCGGATGCACAGCGGAAGCCTAATGGATGCCTGATGCTAATTGCACATGCGGGGAGGATGCATTGCGTCACCCCATGGATATAACGGAAGCAGCTCGGAAGCAGGTCGCCATTCAGAGGAAAGACCTGATGCCAGACGGATTGGCTGCCTTGCCTGGCCTGCCTGCATGTATGCCTGCCAGCCTTGCTGCCAGCCTTGCTGCCAGCCTCCCTGCCAGCCTCGCTGCCAGCCTACCTGCAAGACTTGCTGCCAGCCAGTCTGCCTGCCAGCCTGCTGCCTGCCTTCCTGCCAGCCTTGGTTCATGTCTGCCTGCCAGCCTTGGTGCCTGCCTTCCTGCAAGCCTTGGTGCATGCCTGCCTGCATGCCTGCCAGCCTTCCTGCCAGCCTTGTTGCCTGCCTTCCTGCCAGCCTTCCTGCCAGCCTTGGTGCCTGCCAGCCTTCCTGCCTGCCTTCCTGCCTGCCAGCCTTCCTGCCTGCCTTCCTGCCAGCCTTGGTTCCTGCCAGCCTCCCTGCCAGCCAGCAACCCCACAACCATGCGGAAGCACAGCAAGCCTCAGCCATCTGCTGCCAGCCCTGGCAAGAGGGACAGGGCTATCATCCCGCCCCCTGGCCCTCACTCTGGTTCTCCTGGGGCTTCTGCAGCACAGGCTCGCTCTTCTTGGGCTGGCGCTTCTGTTGCTTCTGCTTCTGGAGGAGTTGATGACAAGCACTCCAGCACCAGCCACCTACACAGCGCCTGCACCCTTCACCCCTGGGACTGAGCGACCAAGAGGAGTACCAGAGACTCATTTTTGTCTTATAGCTTGTTGTTAATAAAGTCTATTTATGATTCACACACTTGCTTCATTTCTTTTTTTTAATAAAGTCTTGCTGGAAACTTTTAGAAATGGTTTAAGCCTTTGCATGCTTGTGGGATGGGTAAGGATATCTTTGGGATGGGTTAGGATACCTGTGGTATGGGTAATAGCTGTGGGATGGGTAAGGATGGCAGTGGGATAGATAAACCTCCAGTGCAAGCATAGTGGGACTGTATGGTCCACCCTCCCAGGTGCCACACCTACGGCCCTTTATTATCAATAATAATGTAATAATTATCCACACATGTCAACATAAACACAACTCTTTATTAAACGCCCTGTTCATTGTAGGCCAACCAAACATACATGGCCCAATCTCATCCGTATGATGAGACAGGCTGAAGGAAGCACCCATTAATCATCTATCATCCTGTCTTGCCACTCCACTGCTCCAGCTGGGGAGTTGCACCATTGTCTCAGGAGGTTGCGCTGCTTCTTTGCTTCATGTGAGGCTCTGTTGGAGCCTTGCACATCCTCAGTGTCGATCAGGTTTCGCCCTTGCCTCCATTCACCAGGCTCCATGTCCCCATTGCCTTGCTGGAGGTCCATGAGCCTGTTCTGCAAGACTGGGTAGCGGGTGCACATGAGATTGTGCAGGATGCAGCAAGCTTCCATGATCCTCCTCACGGTCTCTGGGCAATGCTACATGGTGGTGAGAAGTACCTGGAACCTGTTGGCCAGGATGCCAAAGGCATTCTCCACCACCCGCCTTGCCCTGGACAGCCTGTAGTTGAAGATCCTCTCTTCATGGGTGAGGAGTCTGGAGGTGTAGGGCTTCATGAGGTTGGTTGTGAGGGAGAAGGCGTCATCTCCAATGATGAAGTAGGGCACATCTTGTGTGTCGTTGGGCAGGGGTTCTGGATCTGGGAAGCCCACGATGAGGTTGCCTTCCAGCTCCTCCTTGAGGTGACTGGCGTTGTATACTGGGCATCTGAAGATGAGCCGTTGCCTGAAGCCTCGATGTACATGAACTTGTAGTCTTCATCGACCATGGTGAAGAGGATGATGCTGAAGAAGCCCTTGGAGTTGAAATAAGTGGACCCCGACTTGGCTGGCGCTTTGCAGGCCACGTGCTTGCCATCTATGGCTCCAACGGTGTGTGGTAAGTTCCACTTCTGATACCACTGCTCTGCAACTTTCTTCCAGCCTTCTTCACTGGAGGGGTACTGGAGGAGCTCCTCCTTGTATTCTTCGATGATGGCCTGCACCACTTCTCTGACCACAATGCTGATGGTGTTGGATGGCACCCTCCAGCCGTACTGCATGCTCTTGTAGGAGGTCCCTGAGGCCAGATGGCACAGAGTGAGTGCCACCTTGAGCCCAGGTTCCAGGCTGGGCCAGCAGCTGGTGTTTGCCTTGATCAACCTGGGTGTCAGCCACTCCACAACTTTGTCAAACATGGCTGGAGGCATCCTCATGAAGTTCTGGAATGCCCGAGTGTCTTTGCTCCTGAGCTCCACCATCAGCTTGTTGTACAGTCCGTCCTCTGCTCTTCTGGTGAACCATCTTCAGATCCAGACTCTTTTTGGGTGGCTCCTTTTCTTCTCGCAGTAGAGTTCACAGAGCCTGCAGATGGCTTCGCACTGTTGCAGAACGATGGTGGCTGCCGAAAGGACTTTGTTACAATCCACGGTGGACATGACTGGATGCTGTGGAAGAGAAAGAGGCAGATGAAGGCTGCAGAGGTCTGCACCGCTGGGCTGCTGTTCTGAAAGTGAACTGCAGGGAGTTGCTCCCCCTTTTTATAGGCAGTATAGGTTTTCCACTAGGCATCCTCTAGGCATCCTCTAGGCATCCTCTAGACATCCTTAATATCCAAGATAAGTCCCCTCTGCAAACGTTTTTTCCGTTTTAAATGCTTTGTTTCCATGCTGCCTCCATTCTGCATCCATTCTGCATCCATTCTGCATCCGTTCTGCGTCCGTTCCGCTTCCTCCTTGCGTCCGGGCGGATGGAGTTCCGTGGATGCGTAGCGGACACCTAGCGGATATAGCGGATGCATAACGGATGCGTAGCGGATGCGTAGCGGATGCAGAATGGACGAACTGGATACATTTTCTGCGCAAAAGTTTTGGGCAGCCCAAAACTGTTGGAGCGGATGAAACATCCATAAACGGATGCTGGACGGATAGAGAGGAAGCCAAACGGAGGCAGTGAGTACATCGCGTTTTCGAACGGATGGCAAGGTTTTTTATCCATTTTACATCCTCTTTGCATCCGTTGGTTCAGTGTGACATGGGCTTTAATAAGACATGACACAAACCACTCTAGGAATTTAATACATACCATATGTTAACACCATCTCTGTGGAAGATTCCTGTTTTGACATTATCCTTTTGCAATTCTATTGCTCTAGTCGAAGTAAAACTCAATATATGAGTGCTTCCATGAACTTTTATGGTGGGGAAGTAAAACTTCAGTGCAGCATGTAATAGTAAATTGTCCTTATTATTCTATACTCTATCATGATGATCATATTTAAAATATGTTTTCTGTTTAGTGTTATATTCAGTGCAAAAAAAGGCACTTCAGCAATGAAATGTTTTTTGGCAATACTTTAGATACACATCACAACTTCACATCTGCTGTTAGGAAAAAAGTCCTGTATCATAGAATAGCCCCATAGAAATCTGCCTAACACCAAATGAGACTTTTGTCCAAGTAATACAAATACTTTCTGACTGACCACAGATGTCCAGGATTCCAGGCTTTTCCAACTCTACTTGGTTGAATCAATCTAGAACTTGTGCAACCTACTGAAGGATTTCCCCTCACATTCATGTACAAAGGGGAAATAGCAATAGCAGTAGCACTCATATACAGTTTCACACTGCTTTATAGCCATCTCTAAGTGGTTTACAGAGTCAGAATATTGCCCCAACAATTGCCGCGTAATCCTTCAAACACTGTGTGCCAGATAGGATAATATATGACTCAGCCCTACAAAGTATACCAAACAAAGAAAATGACTTGATTGAATTAGATTACAGAATAGAAAACCTTGCAAGTTGATTTGTTCGATCTTCTCTCTGTCTTATATCCCCACTGAATCACTGTGAGTCTCCTCCTATCTCCTTTTCAATGGTTTAAGGAATGCTTCAGCCCTTCTTTCTGTAACAACTTTTGAATATGACTCTCTACGCTTGGTACATGCAAAATCTTTGGTCTCCAAGTACGTAAATATTCTGAAAAACTCTGGAACATTTCTTTCATCTCTGGACCATTGTGATTTCTCTATCCTACGGTTTGCCCAGCAATTTTTCAAAAATGTTCTGGATCAAGGAACAGGGAGTATTTCAAGATTTCCCCCATTTATGGTTAACACCATCAATTACTTCCAGTTCTAGAAGATTTACTTTAAAGACTGCCAGTCCACTCCAGAATGATCAAGTCAGTGTGGTTCAGGAAAAGAATGGAGCCATGGCAGTTCAATCATACCTAATATTGAGCATTACAAGTATGTTTATTTATTGGCTGAAAACATTGAAAAGCAAGAATAAATAAATGTCCTTACAAAATAAGTAAAATATGGATTCTAGAAAGACTAGACACTAGCTTTCTTTCAGAAATTTTTAAATTAACATGAGCATTTCAGTTCTTATTAAATGCAATTGTCTTCCCATTCAGAAGATTATATTTAATGTTAATTCAATACTAGGTATTTAAAATTGCAGTTATCCTGAACTCTTAAGAGTAAGACTGCAAAGAACCTTCATGTTCACTGTGCATTTACTTTTACTTTTCTACTATGGAATTTGATATTACTGTGTATGTTAAATGGGAAAAAAAGGTTGAAATGTTATTGAATTTTGAATTATTGAATATTTTAATAAATTAAAAGGCATTTTAACTATACAAAATATCACTGATGCATGGTGAAGACTAATTCAGGATATATTATATCCACCCTCATTTTGTACTCTTACAGTTTTCATATTGGAAAGTGGACATTGAAGTGGAAAATGAAATTCAATCTGAATATATGTCAAATGAACCCACATGCCCCAACCTAACTAAAGTGACATTATTATTTTGAGGCCTCTCACTTGCTATCAGACTTACTGACAAAAGTTCATCAGCCCCCAATCACTCGATTTGTCACTTTTATTGCATATTAGGATGAAGCCATTTAGAGGAATAGATTTCTACTTTCTGGCAACATTAAGTTACAATTTCTTTTTTAAACCACTTTAGATTATTTCTGGCACTTTTTTCCCGTGAAATTTCTATAGCTGTCAGGCTTACTCCAGATAGGTAGCTAGGAAAGAAAGAGCCTTGACTCCATTCGGTTGAAGTGACATGTTCCTTTACTAAGTGTTACTGGTTGCGGCAAAAGCAGGCTAGAATTTAAATTTTCCCCTTCTCCCCTGCCCACCCCTCTTGACCAGTATGTCTTAAGCAGAAATTTGTTTCATAACAGATGATGATCACATTGACTAACTCGATTGATTAATTTAATCAACAAAAGGAGCTTAAAGTCATGTGGATGGTTAGATTAAAACATTAACACTGTTTCAAGGTGGAGGGGGGGACATTTATAAGCCTCCAAATTCTAAGAATTTAAAAGTAAACTGTTCATTTCAAAAATGCCTTTATATTAATCTTTGTGTAAATAGTTTGGAAATAATTATCACACCTCAAAAAAAGTTCTTACAGAGCAATAGTTGAAGAAAATGTCAAAGTTAGGATGAATCTTTGTGAGAAAAGGTTACAGTGATTGCAACCTTTTAGCTTTCTTTTAGAAAATGTAGGCAAGATGGGCTTATTAATGAAGAGTAGAAAAATATGCAGTGTAAACTGAATGAGTAACCATTTCTTTTCTGCCTACTGTTAAAATAAAGCTCAGTGGAGATTCAAAAGAAATGCTTCCTAGAACCAATAGTTATAAATCATGGAATTTGCTATCACAATACTCAGCTCTGTAGAATGGCTTTGAAAATAAATTAGGCAAATACAGGTCATCCTCAGTGTATGACCACAACTGAACCCAAAATTTATGTTGCTAAGGGAGACATTTATTATGTGAAGTTTGCTCCATTTTATGACCTTTTTTTGCCATAGTTGTTAAGTGAATCACTGCAGTTGTTAAATTAATAACATGATTGTTAAATGACTCTGCCTTGCCCATTACCTTGCTTGTCAGAAGGTTGCAAAAGGTGATCACATGACCCCAGGAAGCTTCAATGGTCATAAATGTGAGTCAGTTCCCAAGCATCTTAATTTTGATCACGTGACTATGGGGATACTTGCAACGGTTGTAAGTGTGAAAAATGGTCATAAGTCATTTTTCAGTGTCATTTAACTTGGAACGGTCACTAAATGAACTGTTGTAAATTGAAGACTATCTGTACATGGAAGATGAGAAATGGGATGACTAGTTATGATAGTTCGATAGATAGTCCTCAACTGATGACCACAGTTGAGAGTAGAAGTTTTTATGTAAGTAGGGGAAGGGTTAAAACAAGTCATCATGTGACCAGACTCTATTATTACGACCATTTTTATCATAATTGTTCAGTGAATCCAATAGCCCAGTTGATATTTCTTGTTGGAAACTGCCTAGGAAAGTCACAAATTGTGATCACATGACCACAGGATGATGTAATCAGTTATAAATGTGAATTGATTGCCAAGTGCCTGAATTGCAATCACATGGACAGGGGATGGTACAAAGGGTATAAGCATGAGCACATGTCATAAATCACCTTTTCTAAGACTGTTGCAACTCTAAATCATTGTTAAATGAATGGTCGTAATTCAAGGACTACCTGTATTCACAGTTGCCATATTGAAATGTTTGCATATTGGGTGAACAATAAGATGGCATCATGTGAAGTTCTGCAGCTCCTATAGTCATCTGACTGGCCTCTGTACAAAAAGAAAGCTGTAATAGATCGGCCTTTGTAGTGATCTATCAGGGCTTTTTAAAGCACTATTGCTGAGTTTGTCAAAAACAGGACTTTTATTATGTCTGCCAGAACTATTGAAGGAAGAACCTGAATTGCTGCCACCATTATATTTAATCTGAATTGCTGGATTCTCCCACTTATTTGTAATTTTTGGCAGCAAGTCTGAATTATAGCTAACCTCTCTTTAATTGAGTTGTCCATCAAAATTTCTGCATCAGGCAGGTTCACAAATCTATTTCTGTATGTCTGATACAAACCGAGACACTCTATAGCAAGTTGCTAATAGAATTCTGCCTCTCTCAGTTACAAGTTCATTGTTTTTTAATCTACTAATATCTTAAATATTGATTGGCTTCCATTTCTAATTGCACTGACTCATCATAACATAACTAATTGATCTGTTTTACAATGAAGATGGAAAATTAACAAGAAAAGAAATGATTGCTGGAATGTGACGAGAGATTTTGGGTCAAATTTTCTTTCTTTTATAGCTAGCTACAGTGAATAGTTGTAAAAACATTATTTACTCAGTGTTACTTATTTTGCTCCATATGTGTATTACATATTAAAATAGACTCGACCTTATTAGCTGAAGTTTCATAGAAGACT
>BLBF01000017.1:6062610-6127459 GCA_015471245.1 Laticauda colubrina | reverse complement strand
CCTCCTCCTCCTCCTCCTCCTCCTCCTCCTCCTCCTCCTCCTCCTCCATAATGGAAGGGTGAAATACTCTGTCTTCATTTTAAACAGGATCAGTAGAATATCAGTTACATTTTGATTCAATTGGATGAAACTGAGGAGGGTTCTGCCAGGTTCCCCTGTGATTACTGTTTTACACCACCAGTCCTCAAAAGTCATGTGCACGAAAATCATGCATCCTCAAAAGCCATGTGCACCTGAAGCAAGCTTTCCTGTCATATCTACTCAATCCTGAATAGATAACTGTGAAGTTTGTTCGATACCGCAGTGGAAGAGATCACCCGGCGGGAACTGGCAGAGTTTCGATCACCCGCCTAGGTGACCGGACCTCGCATCGATTAAGAAGAACCACACGGACACAATGAATCTTTTTTGTTAGGGATAACATTGTTTACCCTAACTGGTTTAGGTGAAATAATAACTATGATTCATAGTTGTGTATGTTAAAGTGTCTGCAGCTTTAACTGTGGGATAGTAATTAAAGGAGTGGTTATGAAAACACTTTAAAAAAAGCAAGACGACAGCTTGCTCTCTCTCTGGCTTTGATGATCCCTGATTACTGCTTGGAATCAAGACTGCATTGCTCGAACGGGAGAGACAACAAAGGACTGATTTGTAAGTGAACTGACATAAGATATTCTACATGGACTTTGCTAACTGAATATCCCTGAATGGACTGACTACTTGATACATGACTATTGGACTGTTATTTGACTATGCCATGAACTTATAATGGAATAAACTATATTCTTGATAGCACAAGCGTATCTGTTATTTTTACTGTATGTTAATAAACATACAAGCTTAGATCACTCATTTATCTGTGTGCCTATCTGACTAACGCTGCACATTCTGTTTAGCTTGTCTCCCTAAACCTGGTTGGGGAATCCAGGCTTAACATTCTTGATGAGAGCGCCCAGAGGACTGGTCACGTTCTCTTTTATTGAGTAGTTTTAGAGATAAGGATGTTTATTGGAGTTTATTTGTTCCTGCCAGTTCCTTTTGTCTAATATGGAGTTGTTTATTGCCTTCAGTCTTTTTCAGGTATGATTCATTTTCTGCTACGTGACTATGCGCAGGAGTACCTTTAGATACTGCAACATCTCATCTGTTTTTATTTATTTATGATATTATTCTTACTAATGGCGAGCGGTACGTCCTCCGACCCATCGCTCCCCATGTCCATAAGAGAGATCATATCTTCTTTCATGATATCAGGTTCCTCATAGTCACTATCAGAAAATTGTAACAAGGCTTGTTTTTCCATATTGCATGTAAGGCTATTGATCTTTGTTTGAGTATCTGTGATGACTTCATTCATGCTATATAGTCGATTACGCAAAAAGTTAAGTATTTTTGAAAGCATGCAAGGTCCAATAGTACACAGTAATATTAGCAATATGAGTGGTCCTATAAGTGCAGAAAGCAATGTAGTTAACCATGGTGATATTTGAAACATGCTTTGGAACCATCCCATCGACTGTTGCCGTTCTATCTCTCTATTCTTCAGTCGTTCCCTTAATTTATTTAAGGAATCTGTGACTACTCCAGATGAATCGGCATAGAAACAACAGTCCTCTCCTAAAGCTGCACATAAGCCTCCTTGTTTTAAAAATAACAGATCAAGGCCTCTTCTATTTTGTAGTGCAACTTCAGCTAGGGAAGTGAGTGATTCCTGCATAGCTGAGATGGAGACTTCTCAGGTTTTTAAGTCTTCATCTATTTCAGCCAATAGTCTACTTATTTGATTGGTATTATGAATGAGAGCGCCTATGCCTGTGCCAGCTCCTACTGTTCCCAAACCTAGCAAAACTGATAATATAAGAGAAGTTACAATTTCCCTTTTGGCTCTAAGAAGCATCTCAGGTTCTAGAAGGGAGACAAATTTGGGATCCTTATATAATTCAATTTTTGGTAACAACATTACTTGTATGCAAAAGGCCTTTTGTTGTATAAGTACATCTCCGGATACACAGGTGGTAGCACCTGTGGAACATGCCCAAATAGAAGTGTTTCCGGCTACAAAATATTGCCCTTTTAATCGACTATTAATGTTCCCTCCCATAGAAGTGTAGACCTGATTATATCCTTCTCCAATGCTGGTTCTTCCCTTTCCTAAGTAGATCTGGCATTTATAGTGAGTAGAACCATTATGACAATAGTGGGAATAATTGGAGGGAATGTTACCGAAACAACATCCAACACCTATAACAGAGGTAACAGTAATGGTAGAGTTCTTCCATCTACATTGATGATCGGTGGTTTGGTTTGAAAAAGCCTCTGATGAGGCTACTGCCTCGTAAAAGGGTGGAGTGGAAGATATGCAGAGCCAACAGGGTTGATGAGTAAAATTGGAGGTGGCGTTCAAAAAGGCATATGATGAAGAGATTAAAGAGAGAATTGGATTAGTAGGATTGCTTAACGGTTGTAGAAAGGAAGATTTGATATTTGAATTAGGTCCTATAGGGTTAGTAGATGGTAGGGTCACATGTCTTTGGATATAAAATACATTGCCATAATCATAACCCGAAGGATCATACATCCGTCCCCCCCATTTCATGCCTTGATCCCATAAGGGAGAGTCCTTGCCCTGTGATAGAAAAGTTATAGTGATGTTATTACACCGAGTGTTCCGGGAAGATGTCTCTCCAAAATCGCATTTTTTCCTGGTGGTAGATCTTCCGATGGAGATGTAGGTATCAGGCTTGTGTGGAGTCCATGACATATAACCGGTCATTTCACATCCCCAATTTTTACAGAATGTGTCCGTGACACCCCCACATTGATATTTATCATCTGCTGTTTGAGAGTGTCCAGGACAGAAGTAAAAATAGCAATTATATACATGTGAGGGATAGGGTTGGGGAGGCCGGGAAGCAGAATTAATAAAGTCTTTATAAGGAATAACACCATGAAGCATTTCCGCAAAATCAAACTGCAGCTGCGGGAAAAATAGGTCTAAACGAGTCATATTGCAAAGTTGAGTTAATAATTCACCCTGAGAGTCTTTGACCGTCCAGCATATTGATAAGGCGCGGTGTGGGTTGATATTATGTGCCACCAAAGAATCAAACAGGGATAACAGTATCTGGTTGACAATCAGATGCGTCATTGCGTTTGTCGTGGGAAGATGGATGGAAAGGACGAACGCAGCGGGCTGGAATCCACAAAACTTTATCAGGCAATTGGATAGCGGCGTAGCCTCGACCCCATGTTATAAGCTCTGCTGGTCCTTTCCAAGCAGGATCTGGTAGATGCCTGTAATAAACAAGGGGTCTGGAAGTGGGAACAGGAGGTTTTGAAAAATGTCAAAATGCTGGGGTGAGAGGAGGGGTTCCAGTGAGGTTCAGAAAGTTCAACGTATATAGGCATACGTTGAGAATGTTTTGCAGTGCTGGGAGGTTGGGGGGCCTCGGGGGGCCATTTGACCCCATATACCTCTGAAGAGCTAACTTCAGGGTTTGGTTAGCTCTTTCAACGATAGCTTGCCCTTGACTATTAAATGGTATACCAAATTTGTGAACAATGGACCACTTATGGCAAAATTCTGCAAAGGCGGTGCTAATATAAGCTGGCCCATTATCTGTTTTTAGGTGTGTGGACATCCCAGCACTGTAAAGGTTCGAATACAATGATTAATTACCTGTTTGGTGGATTCACCTCTTTGTGGAGTTGCCATAATAAAACCCGAAAAAGTGTCCACCGATACATGCAAATATTTCCAAGGTGCAAATGGGATAAATTGAGTAACATCCATTTGCCAGGTTTCACATGCTTGAATCCCTCTGGGGTTGGTGCCTTGAGCTAAGCCTTTACTCTGCTTACTACAAGTAGGGCATTGTTGAATAATGGCTGTTGCTTCAGCCATGGTAATTCCAAATTGTTTTACAAGGGCTCTTTTGTTTTGATGGAAATATTCATGGCTCTGAGAAGCTGTGAGTGCAATAGTCATAGGTGCTTTAATGGTAATTGGGCATGCAATACACGCTTCATCGGCTCTTTGATTGCCTTCTGATAGGAACCCAGGTAGGTTTTGGTGACTTCGTATATGGGCTAGAAAGAGGGGGCATTTGCATTTATTCAGCAGGACCTGTAGATCACTTAGTAAATCATACAGATCATGCAGAGTAGCAGGGGATATATATGCTTCAAAGATATTATTAACCAGCTGAGTAACATATAGACTATCAGAGATCACATTAATTGATTGGTGTGGGAACAGGGTAAGGGCCATATTGAATGCGGCCAGTTCCGCCTTTTGTGCAGAGGTTTGTGGAAGAGTTAGCCTTTTATGCCAGGTGTTAAGATATGTCCATGTACATGCCCCATGGGTTTTGGACCTGTCTGTAAAAACCGTGAGAGCAGCAGGAATGGGGGTCAAGGTGATGGAACTACTGAAGGATATAGGGATGACTTTTATGAGTTGAAGCCTAGGATCAGAGGGGAGGTGACACGACGTATGTCCTACCCAATCAGCCAGGGCATCCTGTATGATGGCAGATGACTGATATAGTGGCTCCCATTGAGTTAATTTCATGGGAACATATAAGGTGTCTATGTCATATCCAATTAGAGTTTTTGCCCTGTGTCGCCCCTTATGTATAATCTGTGCAATTTGTATGTGGCGGGTAGAGATAGTGACACGAGGAGTATGGGGTAAATGTAACCATTCTATAATGTGCAGGGATTTCTTTGGCGAGGGTGGGATTTGTAATAATATACCCGTAGTGAACATTGGAGTGTTAAGGAGAGCAAGGGATAGCGGGTGATTGTCACTTACTCGATCCACCCATAGATGAGTTAATGTCCTGTTAACTAATTGCAGGACATCCTTATGATCCTTGGAGAGAATTACTTTATCTGAAGGATGTTTTAGACCTATTAGAGCATTAAAGAGCGGAGAGAGCTGAGCAGTGGTAAGAGAGAGATATGGTCTGGCCCAGTTGAGAGTGCCAAGATGTACTATGAAGCTGTACTAATGTGGGGTTAGAGGGTAATGACAATATAGGCAGCGCGGGAGTAGCGGCAGCCTGTAAAAGCTTATGACCTAAATATGTGAATGGATATTTGTGCTGTATTTTTTCAGGTGCTATGTAAAGTCCTGCCGCCTGTAATATAGTTGTCAACTGGGGTAGGCTCTCTTGTATAATGCCCTTCTCACCTGCGGTTGCTATTAATATATCATCCATGTAATGATATACAAGATAGTTGGGATAGAGTGCTCTATAAGGTTGTAATGCCTCTTTAACATAGGCCTGGCACATAGTTGGTGAATTAAGCATGCCCTGGGGTAGTACTTTCCATTGATATTGTTGGGTGGGTTGAGAATTGTTTAATTCAGGTATTGTAAATGCAAATATTTGCCTGTCTTGTTTTTGAAGGGGGATGGAGAAGAAACAGTCTTTTAAATCTATTATCACTAGATCATAATCCGAAGGTATGAGATTGGGTTTAGGTAGTCCACATTGCAAAGCCCCCATTGGTTTTATAATGGCATTTATGGCGCGTAAATCTTGTAATAGGCGCCATTTACCGGATTTTTTCTTTATCACAAAAACCGGTGTATTATAGGGGCTTGTGGATGGCTCAATACGTCCAGCAATTTTTTGAGCATGGATCAATTCTTTTAGGGCATTTAATTTTTCTAACGGGAGAGGCCATTGATCAACCCAGACAGGAACAGAGGTAGTCAAAGATAGCGGTAGCGTATGAGGCATAAGGAAGATTGTCAGGGAAAAGAAATGGTAGCTTGCAATTGCGATAGGAGATCCCGTCCCCACAGGTTAAAGGACAGCGGAAGCACATAGGGTTTTATGTGCGCGATAGTAGAAACCCCAGTAATAGAAGCAGACAACCAGTTAGAGCTGACCTGAGCGGCTTGAGCTCCTCCCACACCGTGAACTGCCGGCGAAGGGTCGAGCGGCCACTCAGGGGGGCATTCAGAGGCAGAAATAACAGAAGCGTCAGCACCCGTGTCAACGAGACCTGAAAAGGATCGGTTGTTGAGAATAACCGTGAGTAAAGGTTTCGAGGTCTGTACAGGTCGTTGCAAAACCATAAAGGAAAGGGAATCAGAGGAGTGCAAAAGAAGTATAAAGGTAGCTACAATCATGCCCTTTTTTAGAAAAAAGGGGCGATCTCCCATTACTGCCATGGACAAACAATTTATAGAGTAAACATTGTAAAGAAAAGGAGCGGCTATTACTCCTTCTATTATCAGAGCGGAGGTGGGGATCAGCAAAGCAGGACAGTCAGATGCAATAGGGTGTTGTGTAGTTATAGTGAGGGGAAGAGTAATGACTGCCCCTACGTCCTCATAAACTACATCTTCTGATAATTCAGCAGGGAATGCATTCCGATTTGCAACCTTATTGTCGGGGCTAGTTGCCAACCCCGCAACTAGTTTTCCGAAGCCTGTCCCTGCTGAGGATTGGATCGGCATTGGCTCACCCAGTGATAGCCCTTACGGCACCTTGGACATATGGTTTTAGGCTTGGTGGATTGGGCAAAGGTTTTTCTTTTTGGAGCATTTCCCCCTCCCCGAGCCCTGCATTGACTTTTAAAATGACCCGGTTTTCCACAATTATAACAGTTTCCTTGACGAGGCACAGTCATAGGGAAGGTGGAGGATAGCGCAGAAGTAAGGGCAGAAGCGTTAGAACGGGCACGATGTGCTTCCGTGCCAACATCCTGACAGGCTCTGATATAATCTGCCAGAGTTTGATGTGGTATTGATTGCAGTGGTTTTAGTACCGCCTGACAGTCTGCGTTAGCGTTAGAGACTGCTAATTTAATAGTATTTCAGCCTGTGCAAGCGGATTGTCAATTTGTCTGTTAATGGCATCAGACAGTCTGTCTATAAAGGTAGAGTAGGGCTCAGAAGGTCCCTGAAGAATCTTCGCAAAGGACAAAGTAGGTTGCGAAGAATCGGGTATGCGGCGGAAAGCATTTAAAGCAGCATTTTTCATTAAATTGTATCCTTGAATGCCAATTGTAATTTCTTGCTGAGGAGTAATTATAGTATTTTGGCATAATAAATGGTCTATTGTTACATTCGGTGGTAAACCAGCAGCCGCCGCGGCTTGGATGGCTATTCTATAATCATTATGCCATGAAGCCAATTGCGAGGAAGTGAGTAACATATTAGCCATAGCTTGCCATTCAGAAAATAAGATACGGTAATTAGTTGCCATATTTTCCATAAGTGTACGGACATATGGTGACTGAAGACCGTATTTAACAGTGGCAGTTTTAAGTTCCTTCAATATGTCCCATTCCATTGGAACGTAATGAGGAAAGGGAGCGTTAGCCCCCGCCGGAGTGTGTAATACCATAAGAAAACAGGAAAGGTCTTCCAGCGAAACCTCCCAGTTTGTATTGCCTTTTGAAAGGAATTCATAATAGGAGGTTCTGTCGAATTGGTTTTGTCAGGGGTTTTTAAGGGCTCGTCAAAGGAAGTTAGTGACGGTGTGTTAATCAATTGATAGGGGGGTGGACAACTTAAAGATGTTAGTGAAGGATATAGAGAAGAGGGGTTAGAAGAGGTATTAAGGGGAACAGAATTTGAAACATTATCAATTTTGGAAGACGATGTATCTTCAGGAGATTGTTCCGTTTGTGGATTAGTTGAAATTGGAAACATCATCGTTATGGCAGTCATTAGGGCTTGCCACGTACACAAAATGTCTGGAGGAGCTCTGGGGGGATTACGGAGCCATTTGCCAATACGTGCCCATGTAGAAGACTTGAGAGTGCCTTCTTCAGGATAAGCGGGGCAATTTTTTTGAAGGTAAAGGAGAAAATGAGAAATTTGTCTCTTCGATAGAGGATATATAGTTGTGCCGTTAACCTTTTGCAGGTTGTTAGCTTTCCCGACTATAGAGGAAAGTTCCTCCACATGTTTGGAGAGAACTTTGGATTTTGAGGAGCCCATACTTACGAAGCACTTGCCTTCCCGGTGCGTAGTATAGGAGTCGGGCGATGTATCCCTGGACAAGAATCACGTCGGGGTCACCAGTTGTGAAGTTTGTTTGATACCGCAGTGGAAGAGATCACCCGGCGGGAACTGGCAGAGTTTCGATCACCCACCTAGGTGACCGGACCTCGCATCGATTAAGAAGAACCACACGGACACAATGAATCTTCTTGATGAGAGCGCCCAGAGGACTGGTCACGTTCTCTTTTATTGAGTAGTTTTAGAGATAAGGATGTTTATTGGAGTTTATTTGTTCCTGCCAGTTCCTTTTGCCTAATATGGAGTTGTTTATTGCCTTCAGTCTTTTTCAGGTATGATTCATTTTCTGCTACGTGACTATGCACAGGAGTACCTTTAGATACTGCAACAGATAACCATCAGATAAGTAAAGCAATATAAAGCAAAACTGACTGGGAAAGAAGTTTTGTCTGGATAGTCAATAATGCAGAACAGTTTTTACCTTCTCTCTGTATCTAAATCTAACTGGAATTAAATTTCTAATTTTGGAAAAGTGAGATTTATGAAAGGGAATAATAACCGAATAATTGTTAACCTCCTTCAATAATTAGGAAGAAGTGAAGAACATGGTAATTACTAAACAAGAAAATTAACATAAATATAGAAATATCTTTTTCTGTAGGGCATGAGCCCAAGCAATATTAATGAGTCTTTTTGTCAGGTACATAAGAAGCTGATAAGTGTTGGGAGAAGCCAGAACATATCAGGGGAAGACTATTCAATTATACTTTTTGCACAGTGAAAATGGTGCAGAACCGTTGAAAATTTTTTGCTGTAGAAACAAGATTCAAAAACATTCTGTCCACAGCAAGAATTTTCCAACATTTCTGTACCATTTTCATTCGTGCAAAAGTCTCCAGAATATAGAGCAAGATTGTCAACACAATTTTGAATCACAAGAGACAGAAGACCAGGGAAGGGGAGAATAATTCACATAAACAATGACCTTTTGATTTTTAATACCAAAAGAAGAGAAGTGACTGCTGTTTCTCTACACTGCAAGAAGATTTGTAGAGCTTTCAGATTCTGTTTTAAGAAAAAGAAACCATACTTTCTAGGAGAAATGTTGATCTTTGTAAAGTCATTTCATAAACATGCCCTTGAGGCAGGCTTCTGGTGACTATGGGAAGATCTCATGCATTTTCTTTGGCAACAGTACAGAACTTCCTTCCTGGGAGATTTTTTTTTTTTAACTTTCTAGTCTACCTATATCTCTTTTATTCTCAAGGAGCTTCAACCTTTCTCAGCTATTAGCCAAACAAGGAATTGTCATTTGCTGAGATTGTTACACAATGCTTAGATCTGATAGATGTTAAATATAACAACGTTAACAGTGTTAGGAGGCATTTTTTGTTTGTTGTCTGTGTGCTTTTGAGTTAGTGTTAACTCCTGATTACTGGGTAGGTTCCTGCAGTTTTCTTGGCAAAAAATCATAAGTGATTTGTCATTAGCTTCTTGTTCCTAGGGCTGAGGCCTAGGTCATACAGCTGATTTTGTGCCAAAGGTGGAAGTAGAATTCACAGTTTCTAGCCTGATTCCTTAATCGCTATACCAAACTGCAACTCTGAAGAGAGCTTAGTGACCTCAAATCTCCATATTATAATTATCCATTAACTGCATGAAACATAATAGAGGTACAACCTTCCTTCCTTCCTTCTTGATGCAAATTATCACCATTCCTACTGTTTTAATGGAAAAAAATATAAGTAACTCATTGTCTGCTACCCTACCTAACATGAAAACTTTGTGGTAATGTATGTGGTCCTTTAAGATATTAGTATTGATTATTTTGATTACACAAATAACATGAATAGCTCAAACAAGCAGATTCAGGGGCAGCATTCTATCATGAATTACAATTGTTCCACTGCACAATCTACCTCCAATTATATAAGGAGCTGCTGAGAGAAATCACTCAATTTGGCATGACACTGTGGAGAAAAATACATTTTCTATGTCCCCTCTATAGCTATGAGGCAAACAGTTGCCCACTGATGGGAACTCTCAGCTTACCTAAAGGCCCTGTCCCACTGGCCGACAGACGCAAAATGTATGCATAAAGGATACAGCGGACGAGCAAAATTTCGGGGGTGGCTCCATCCATTGTCATTCGGTCCAAAAAGTGGTGAAAATTTGCATAAACAGAACAGAAAAGAAAGGAAAAGAAGGGACGGGGGTAGTAAGTACCGGGAATGTTAAACAGATGTTTGTAGGAAGCCTAGCAGATGACAGCAGATGGAAGCAGATAACACATCTGCAGGGGTTCCGGGGGAGAATGGCGAAGCAGACTTATAGCGGAAGGGGCGGATGCATAGAGGCTTACGCGGATGCATCACGGACACCTATAGGAAGCAAAGCGGATGCATAGCAGATGTATATCGGATGCAAAGTGGTCACTGCACATGCGGGGAGTATAAATTGTGTCAACTCCGCGGATATAAAAGGATGCAGCTCGGACGCAGTCAGCATTCAGAGGAAAGACGTGCTGCCACATACATCTTTGAATAACACCATGGTTCGTCAGTCAGGGAAGAAGAGAAGGCTGTGCCTACTCGTGCCAGCCCTGGCAAGAAGGACAGAACCACCATCCCACCCCCTGGCAATGACTCTGAAGCTGCTGCTGCTTCTCCTGCTGCTGCTGGTGCTTCTCCTGCTGCTGGTGCTTCTCCTGCTGCTGGTGCTTCTCCTGCTGCTGCTGTGGTGGACCAGCCCCAAGGCCCTCAAAGCCATGCTGCTCAAGCCCCTGAAGACTTTGCTGCTGAAGGCCCTGCCAGAGGGAGGAAGAGGCAAGGGAAGGAGAAGGGAGAGAGAAAACAGTACACCATTTCCAAGGAGCATGACGATGAGGTGCTGGAATGGCTGAGGGAGAATGAGTACCTCTGGAGAAAGGGCCACAGACTCTATCGTGACACCAAGAAGAAGCAGGCAGCTTGGAGAGACAAGGCAGAGAGCCTGGGCTACACTGCAGATGTACTCCTTGGAAGCACATGCACATCTGGTATGGCAAGCTACACCTCAAAAAATCTGGCCAGGCTGCTGTCAAGCTCACTGACCAGGAGAGGTACGTCATGGCCGAGTGTAGCTTCCTGGAGGGTGAGGTCCACCACCGAGGAGCAGCCCCTCTGACACCCCTCTCCCTCAGATAGCACACAGACAGCCAGTGTCTTCCAGCCAGGAGCGAGCTGCCCTGTCCAGGGAGGGCCCCATGGCAGAGGGCCCCATGGCAGAGACCCCCCCAGAGCTGCACACCCCATGTCAGAGGACTTGGAGGATCCCCTGTCACAAATGGAGGAAAAAGCGCCAGCCACCAGAGACCAACGCACCCCGACCCCCACCCCCAGCTCCACAGGAGCAGGCAGAGAGGCAGACTGGAGGGCCAGAACCACACTGTCCTGTTGGAGATCAGGGACACAATCAAAACCAGCACACAACTGCTCTCTCAGCTGGTCCACTTGGACAGAGGATCCTCCAGCTGCATCATTTTCATCACCTACATGAGCCACACCTTGAGGGATACTGCCCGAGGCCCAGTACCAGGCGATGAAGGAAAAGATCACAGCACTTCTGCACAACCTTCAAGGCCCAGCTGAAGCTGCTCTGACCCAGTCCAGGTCTGCTCCTCCACTCCATGTGATGTCACAGCCCTTCCACGGCTTTCAACAGCCCCTCACCTACCAAGGCATGACTACCAGGACTTCCCACAGCACAAACAGACCTTCCCAGTCCAGGCTCAGGTTCATCACACGCCACAGACGCCACAAATCACCCAGGTGCAGACCAGACAGCCCCACCACACTCCTCCTTCCTCCACCCCATAGCCAAGCCCCTCAATGGACAATCTGTCATCAGTCTTGTGCCTGACATCCCAGGTACTTGATGAAGGGCCTCTCAACCTCACGGGACTGAATCAGCTCTCTGAGAGCTTCCTGAACACACCATCCCCTGTTGTACTCTCAGGGAAAAGCACCCCAATGGTGCCTCAGACCAGCACTCAAGCCACAGCCACCTCCACAGTCCCTGGCCGCTTAACAGCTGAGACCATGGACATGACTCAGAGTGACTGAGAATAGTGCCAGAGACTGAGTTGTTACTTTTTCACTTTATCTTTGCTTAAGACACTTTACTTGGTTCATTTTCTTTTTTTAATAAAGTCATACAGTTTACTTTAGACAGTTATTAATAAAGGTTATCTTTGCTTAACACACTTGATTCATTTTTTTTACTTAATAAAGTGCTGGTGAAAACTTTTCAAAAATGGTTAAGCCTTTGCATGCTTGTGGGATAGATGAGGATAGTTGTGGGATAGATAGGGATAGTTGTGGGATAGATAAACCTCCAGTGCAAGCATAGTGGGACTGTATGGTCCATCCCCCCAGCTGCCACACATATGGACCTTTTGTATCAATAACAATTTATTCATTGATCAACACATTCCAAAATAAACAAAGCTCTTTATTAATGCCTTATTCATTGTAGGGCCACTCAACATACATGGCACAATCTCATCAGTGTGATGAGACAGGCTCAAGGAAGCATCCATTAACCATCTACCATCCTGTCTTGCCACTCCACTGCTCCAGCTGGGGAGTTGCACCAGTGTTTCAGGAGGTTGCGCTGCTTCTTCGCTTCACATGAAGCTCTGTTGGGGCCTTGCACATCCACAGTGTCTATCAGGTTTCATCCTTGCCTCCATTCACCAGGCTCCATGTCCCCATTGCCTTGTTGATGGTCCAGAAGTCTGTTCTGCAACACTGCGTAGCAGGTGCACATGAGATTGTGCAGGATGCAGCAAGCTTCCATGATGCTCCTCACAGTCTATGGGCGATGCTGCATGGTGGTGAGAAGTATCTGGAACCTGTTGGCCAGGATGCCGAAGGTGTTCTCCACCACCCGTCTTGCCCTGGACAGCCTGTAGTTGAAGATCCTCTCTTCATGGGTGAGGTATCTGGAACTGTACGGCTTCATGAGGTAGGTTCTGAGGGAGAAGGCATCATCACCAATGATGAAGCAGGGCACATCTTGTATGTCATTGGGTAGGGGGTCTGGATCTGGAAACCCATGATGAGGTTGTGTTCCAGCCCATCCTTGAGGTCACTGACGTTATATACCTGGCAATCTGAAGCTGACCCGTTGCCTGAAGCATTGATGTAGATGAACTTGTCCCATGGCAAAGAGGATGATACTAAAGAAGCCCTTGTAGTTGTAATACCCTGAGTTGGCTGGAGCTTTGCAGACCACATGCTTCCCATCTATGGCTCCAACGGTGTTGGGAAAGTTCCACCTCTGATACCACTCTTCTGCAACTTTCCTCCAGCCTTGTTCAGTGGTGGGACACTAGAGGAGCTCCTCCACGTATTCTTCAATGATGGCCTGCACCACTTCTCTGACTACTTTGCTGATTCTGTTGTGTGGCACCCTTCACGCATATTGCATGTTTTTGTATGTGGTTCCAGAGGCCAGGTGGCGCAGAGTCAGTGCCACCTTCAGTCCAGGTTCCAGGCTGGGATGGAAGTTGGTGCTCGGCTTGGTCAACCTGGGTCTCAAATGCTCTACAACTTCGTCAAACATGGCTGGTGGCATCCTCATGAAGTGTTGGAATGCATGAGGGTCTTCATTCCTCAGTTCCACCATCAGCTGGTTATACAGTCCAAACTCCATTCTTCTCATGATCCATCCTCGGACCCACACAGCTCTTGGACGTCTCCTTCTTCTCCTTGTGTATAAAAGGTAAAACAATCTGAACAGGGTTTGGTTCTGGTGATGAATGATCGCAGCTACCATACAGATTTTGTCATGATCCATGGTGGAGAACAATGGATGATTTGGAAGGCCAAGACCAAGGGTGAAGAGGTCTGTACACCATGGCTGCTGGACTCATACTGAGATCCTGGTGATTTTCTCCCCCTTTGTATAGGACATATCGGTTTACCGTTAGGTGTCCTTCTACATACTCTAGACATACTCCAGATATTCTAAATATCCGAGATACATCCCAGATACAAACGTTTTGTCCATTTTTATCCTTTATATACAAGATGCATCCACTTACATCCTTTCTATTTTCGTGCTCCTAACGCTGTGTAGATGTTCCGGGTACCTTTCGTTTCCTCCCTCTTTCCGTTTTTAGCTGCAGCGGATGTGAGTTGAGGGGATGGCCAGAGGATGCCGAGAGGATACAGCGGATGTTTAATGGATGAAAACGGATATAGAACGTTTGCTACAACTTTAATAGAACTACAATGACGTGGGATAATACCCGAAGGAAGCTAAACAGCACACATGTAAGTACCCGCAAAAGCCTAAAAAAACATATCTATATATATATCTATATATAGATAGAACAACGATCCATACCCATTCAATTCTATTGCTAATATTAATATTCATTTAAATTTTAAACATTTAACACATTACTTTTCAACTAGGTATCATGCTTCTATGGAAACGCTTATAAACTTTCCATGATTACTTCCCCAGCATTTCACTTGCATTTTAAAACATTTATGCCATTAAAATGTTCCCATTACTTTCTAAATTAATTATCTCATTTAATTCATTACATTTATTTTATTCAGGAATGTTTCACTGAATCATACATTGTTTTCAATCTTCTAATATTATTTCTAAATACAAATATAACAATACAATCATATGTACCTGCAGAATCCCTTTTTGAATTAAATTTTTACCCATTATCTCTAAATAAGTCCTGCTTCTTTACATCTTGTTTCACACCCTTGTAGCTTCTCTTCTCTTCCCTCCTCCTTTGCTTCTTCTCTCTGCTCTTTTTTACCTCCCTGTCTCTCCACCTCAATTTCCCTTTTCTGTATTCCCTTTTTCTGTTGCTTTCTCACGTTATATCCACTTTTCACCTTATTTTCCCCTTTTTTGGTTGTTTTTTTAGGTCTCAAATTCTCCATTCTCTTTCCTCTCTTTCCCCTTTCTTCCCCAAGTAAACTTACCTGTTCGTTAAAGATGGCTTCTTCTTTGTCCCAATCTTCTTGTTGCGTCGTCTTTTCTTGTAGTTTCTTGTAGGTAACAATTGCCATTTCTAAGAATTGAAAAACAGAACGAAGAGAGCCCTTCCTTTCTTTTTCTTCTTCTTTATATTTTTTAAATTCTATTTTCAATTTGTCCACAAGTGATGCCATTGTTTTTTTTCCTCTTCTTCTTCTTCTTTTAAAACAACCACCTGAGTATTTTTAATCCTTCCGATATAATTCCAAGAGTCCCAAAGTCACCAAACAATCCAAATACACACAAACTGTTTCCTTTTACACTTTCTTCCTTTTTTCACTTTCTCTTCCTGGGTTTAATATTTAGTTACAAAGTTCCAGTTAAAATATATCTTTTAGCAATCCAATTAAAATTTAACTTTAGATTCTTTAGATTCCACGCTATCTCCTCCTTCCAAACCCTTTTCTTATTCTCTTCCTCTCTCTTCCCACTTACAGCAAAAGAAATTTTTCTTTCTCCTTTTTTTTTTTTTGCCTTTTATATTCAGAAATCTTTATTAACCCCTTGGCATTAATTTTTCCAGTTTAAATACCTGTTGATGACAAAGCAGATTTTTCTGATTTCTCATTCATCTCTTCGCTGTCAATGTAAGGAAGGAGAGTGAAAAAAAAAACAATGTTCCCTTTTCACTTTCATTCGCTACTTCTGAGTCTTCTTTTGGAACAATGTATCTTTTGGGTTTTTTTTTTTAGGATTTAAGTTCCAGGATACCTTAATTGTTTCTTCTTATCCCGGTCAGCCAAAATTTTCACTTCAGCACTTTCTTCCTCCTGCACATTCTTTTCCGGATGAGGGCTTCTTTGAGGCGGCCATTTCTGACCGCCGCACTGCAACCTTTGGAAAAGGGAGTTTAGCTAGCCGGGGAGGAAAGATGCGGCTTTCCTCAACCCTGCAGGAGTCTCCCCCATCTTCACCAACCTCTACGGGGTGGCTTAGCCCCGGAACCAACTGGCTTGGAGCGCTCCGGCAGTGAGCCCAGGCAGAAACCACGCATGATCGTGGATTCATATTACTTATGAACTTTTGAGTTACAAACTTTTATCAATATGAACAAAATTACCTGCAACTCCAACCTAGAAAGTCCCAGAAGTCAGGAGAAATTTAGTTTAAAACATGTTACATACATGTACTTTTTTTGACTTTTGGATTTCCTTACCAGAAAAAGAAAAAGAAAGAAGAAATACATTATTCCCCTGTGGAATTTTCATCTGTATCAGTAAACATCATCTTCTATTAATTCTGTGAAGAAAACAAGATGGAAAAAACTGATCTCAATTAAATTAGAAAGTTAAATTATCAAAGTATAAGCTGTTTGATGAAGTCTTTCATAGAACAGAAATCTAACTAAAGGCTAGTTGGAATTTATGTGAAAACAGTTTATCGTGAAGGGTGTTTCCTAAACAGTTTTTTTTTGTTGAGATTTTTTCAATGAGCAAATGTAGTCTTCCTCCCAGACAGTATTTGTTAAAAACAACAACAATAAAAAAACCCTTTAAATCTAAGTCTTGTCTGTTCTCAGGTTAAAATCACCAAAAATCTAATTCAAATGGAGGAAAAATCCCAACCAGCTAAAGTGGTAAGCCTCTTAATTTCATAGATAGATAGGATGGACAGACAGACAAGTTTTTTGTGTTCTTTACTTTGAGAGTAACAAAGGAGGAAATTTGTATGTAAGAAAAAACAAATCTCGCTAAAAGAGGGTATCTTCAAAAAGTGCTGTTATCTGATCTGAGCACCCAGAAAGTATTTATTTATTGTATGGGGGTTGACTTCATCTCAACACCGAAGTACAAGAAAAATAAAATGAAACAACAAACCTACATAAATCCAACTTCAGAAAAACAAGCCAGGTTTTACCAGGTTTTATCAAATGGGGGGACAGCATAAGAATCTCTGAGGATGGGGGACACTGAGCCAGGCAAAGCCTGCATTCTGGGTCCAGTCAAGTGATATCTAATCAATGGGACCTGAAGCATGCTTACTTTGCCCAATCTTGTATAATAAACAGATACTGTAGAAGATAGTGGTCCCTCAAATAACCCAGCCCTATGACCTGAGGAGTTTTATTTGTGATTGTCAACTCCTTGAAGTGAACCTGGTAGCCTGCTGGTAACTAGTGCAACTCATGAAGCAACAGTATTGTGTGAGGATATCATAATATGTTCATAACTGGCAATGCTGCTGCAATCTAAACTAATTACAACCTCCAAGTAGTCTTTATAAGTTGCCCCATGTACAGTGCATTGCACTGATTCAAATGAGAGGTCACTAAAGCATGAATTACTGATCTAAGGGCCTTCTGGTCCAAAATTGCAATTTGTAAAATTGATGAAATTGTGCAAAGGCAATCCTGACCACCTGCTCCTTTATTCAGATCTTCAAGAAGACACCCATATTCAGCAACAGTCCAGAAGAGGGAAGTGTAACCCTCTTCAAGTAAAACATCTCTACAGGTGGAACATCTCTCGAGCAGGTGGTCAAATATCCACATCCACTTTTTCTTGTCAGAATTGAGCTTGAGGCAATATTTCCTGCAAATGTTGGGACAGGACCTTGACAACATCACCTGGGCAACCTGGAATTGAAATGTATCATCAAGAAACTCAAAGTAATGGATGACCTTCCAAAATGGCATCATATAGATGTTAAACAGGAAGGACAAGATCAATGAGCACTTCACATATGAGGGATCTCTGGTTCAATTATTCTCTCTCTCCCTCCCTTCCTCTCCTCTATTTCCCTCCTCCTTTCACCCCATCCAATTCCACTTGGCAACACCAAATACTGAACTGAACAAGAAAAGAGAAAAATCATCACAAACTACAACTCCCAATCCTAAGTGATCCAAAATATACCATGCCACTGAGAGATCAAACATATATAGAAAGATGGGTACTTCTATCCTTTTTCATCAGAGGTCAAGTGTGATCATTGCCACCTCAGTACTATATCTCAGTCTGAAATATCACTGAAAAGGATCTAGGTAATCTGTTCCCTAAAAAGTGTTTGAATCTATAACCTGATCAACTTTCTTTCTTAAAAATAGAAAGTTGAGAACTGACAAAAGTTATCCAGAATTTTTGGATCTTCTGACTTCTTGAAGAGGAGAAGGAAGCAGCACTTCAAGTAACCATTCAATAACTTCATCCTTTCATTTGATTGAATTTGAGATGAATTCTGAGCAAATATATGTAACTTTACCAGTTATTTGGAACATTTCTCACAGCAGTCATAAAAAATCGTACTGTGTCTTATCCTTTTCCGGGAACAAATGAGTCACTTTAAAAAGATCCCTAGACAACTACAGTATATTTGGATATGATAACAGCACAAAAATATCTATATTTGACTGCTTTTTTTGTGTTGTAAATTTTGAGTTTTCACCAAAAAAAATACAAATAAAACATCTTTTTTGAAAGTAGCGTGATCCCAGGTTAAATTTCTTTGTACAGACACAAATTTAATTTCGTGCTCATTTTTATGTTCAATTCTATATCTTAGTACTGATTTACATTTTCTACATAGCTTTCCCCTCTTTTAATTTTCTTAATTATATTTTAATTATCTTATCTCGATTCAAATCCTTATATTTATACTTTTTGTCCTGTTTCAATTTCATATTATCTTTTCTCATTAAACAAAGTTTCTCCTGTAGTTGCTAACTGGAGTATGACACATTTATATATTTTAATTTTATCCATTTAACTCTTATTTAAGCTGCAGTATATACCTTAAAGTTTAACATTCAATATAATACATAACTTCAGTTTAGATTCTGCTTGGTACATTCTTAAAATACACACTATATTCTTAAAAAGAAAAGAAAAGAATTATAAATATATGTAGTTAAAACAATACATTCCATTCCAATTCAATTATATCATTAATATTAATATTAATTAAAATCTTAACTTCTTTAACATTACTTTTCAGTTAAATATCATACTTCTATGGGAACAGTTATAAGTTTTCCATAATTAACTCCCCCGTCTTCACTTATATTTTATAAAATATTAACTAATTAAAATGCGCCCGTCCCTTCCTAATTCAATTCTCTCATTTATTTTATTTCATTTATTTTATTAACAAACATTCCACAAGATTACAATAGTTATTTTATCCCTCATTTTAATCATACATTGTTTCCAATTTTCTAAAATTATTTCTAATACTAATATAACAATACAATCTTATGTACCTTTACAGAATCCCTTTTTCAGTTAAATTTTTACCCATTATTTTGAAATAGGCCTGTTTCTCTATGTCTTTGACTGCTTTTACTTGTCAATATAATCCCTAATATTGGCTATTGTTTCATTTCCCTAATTTTCTCAGCAAACCCAAAAGCACCTTGGGATTGATATTACTATCAAAATATATCACAGATGTCAAACTCAATTATGTCACATGATGTATCATGACATATCACAACATTTTTTTGCCTTTGCGGAGCTGGGTTGGGCCTGCCGGCATGTGATACATTCAACCCATGGCTGTCCAGTTTGACACCCCTGAAATAGATGATCCTTCACATGTTAAATCCCAAATGCATTAGGATTTAAAGATTTAAATCAGATATAAATTGTTCCTAGAAACAACTGGCAAACAGGGTGGAGTTTTATTATAGTTATAATTTGCTATGGGCATCATGTAGTAGTTAGCAGCCAAGCTACTGCATTTTGAATGTACTGATGTTTCCAGACACTTATTTTCTACATATTGGAGTAGGCAATTTGTAATGAAACAATGGAATCAGTAACTTTTGCAGCCTCAGCAGTTTCTATGACTACGCCTCCATAGGGGGCTGCTTGCCTCAGTGCGGATATTCATATCAAGGGGATGTTAAGGAAAGAAATCAAGCAATACTATCTGTTCATTCTCATAATAAAGTGATGCATTTATTTTGCCTCAGTAGGGTGGTTCAGGTCAGTCCAAACCTCTCATTCAACAATTGCTTGTTATGCACATACAGCTTCAGTTGCTGACTTTGCTGAGTTTTTAAGGCCCAGTCCCACTGGCCGACGAACGCAAAACATATGCATAAAGGACATAGTGGACGAGCAAAATTTTGGCTCCATCCATTGTCATCCGCTCCAAAAATTGGTGAAAATTTGCAAAAACAGAATGGAAAAGAACAGACGTGAGTAGTATGTAGTGGGGGTGTTAAAAGGATGTTCATAGGAAGCCTAGCGGATGACCACGGATGGAAGTGGATGACACATCCGAAGGGGTTCCAGGGGAGAATTTTGAAGTGGATGCATAGCGGATGAAGCGGGTGCATCACGGACGCCTATAGGAAACAAAGGGGATGCCGCACGGATGTATATCGGATGCAAAGCGTTCACTGCTCATGCGGGTAGTATGAATGGCGTCAGCTCAGCGGATATATAAGGATGCAGCATGCATGCAGTCAGCATACAGGGGAAAGACGTGCTGCCACATACATCTTGAAGGAACACCATGGTTCGTCAGTCAGGCAAGAAGAGGAAGCCCGTGCCTACTCGTTCCAGCCCTGGCAAGAAGTCCAGAACCAACTTCCCACCCCTGGCACTGACTCTGAAGCTGCTGCTGCTGCTACTGTGGTGGACCAGTGTTATCTATCCCACAAGCATGCAATGGCTTAACCATTTTTTTCAAAGTTTTCACCAACACTTTATTAAGTAAACAAAATGAACCAAGTGTCTTAAGCAAAGATAACCTTTATTACCTTTCTTAACTTTATGACTTTATTAAATAAGCAAAATGAACCAAGTAAACTGTATTAAGTGTGTTAATCAAAGATAACCTTTATTAACTTTCTTAGGTAAACTGTATGACTTTATTAAAAAAGCAAAATGAACCAAGTAAAGTGCCTTAAGCAAAGAAGTACAACTCAGTCTCTGACACTATTCCCAGTCACTCTGAGTCATGTCCATGGTCTCAGCTGTTAAGTGGGCAGGGACTGTGGAGGTGGCTGTGGCTTGAATGCTGGTCTGAGGCACCATTGAGGTGCTTGGCCCCGAGGGTACAACGGGATGGTGTGTTCAGGAAGCTGTCCGAGAGCCGACTCAGTCCCATGAGGTTGAGAGGCCCCTCATCAAGGACTTGAGATGTCAGGCCCAATACTGATGACAGATTGTCCATTGACGGGCTTGGCTGTTGGGTGGAGGAAGGAGGAGTTTAGTGGGGTTGTCTGGTCTGCAGCTGGGTAAGGAGTGGTGTCTGTGGCATGTGATGAACCTGGGCCTGGACTAGGAAGTTCTGCTTCTGCTGTGGGAAGTCCTGGTAGTCGTAGCCTTGGTAGATGAGGGGCTGTTGAAAGCCGTGGAAGGGCTGTGACATCGTCTGGAGTGGAGGAGCAGACCTGGACTGGGTAGGAGCAGCTTCAGTTGGGCCTTGAGGCTTGTGCAGAAGTGCTGTTATCTTCTGCTTCATCACCTGGTACTGGGTACTGCTTGTGGGATAGATAAGGATAGTTGTGGGATAGATATACTTCCAGTGCAAGCATAGTGGGACTGTATGGTCCACCATCCCAGCTGCAATACATATGGACCTTTTTTATCAATAACAATTTATTCATTGATCAACACATTTCAAAATAAACAAAGCTCTTTATTAATGCTCTATTCATTGTAGGATGACTCAACATACATGGCACAATCTCATCAGTGTTATGCAACAGTATAAGGAAGCATCCATTAACCATCTACCATCCTGTCTTGCCACTCCACTGCTCCAGTGGGGGAGTTGCACCAGTGTCTCAGGAGGTTGCGCTGCTTCTTCCCTTCACGTGAAGCTCTGTTGGAGCCTTGTACATCCACAGTGTCTATCAGGTTACGTCCTTGCCTCCATTCACCAGGCTCCATGTCCCCATTGCCTTGTTGATGGTCCAGAAGTCTGTTCTGCAACACTGCATAGCAGGTGCACATGAGATTGTGCAGGATGCAGCAAGCTTCCATGATGCTCCTCACAATATGTGGCTCATGCTGCATGGTGGTGAGAAGTATCTGGAACCTGTTGGCCAGGATACCGAAGGCGTTCTCCACCACCCGTCTTACCCTGGACAGCCTGTAGTTGAAGTTCATCTCTTCACGGGTGTGGTATTTTGAAGTGTACAGCTTCATGAGGTAGGTTCTGAGGGAGAATGCTTCATCACCAATGATGAAGTAGGGCACAACTTGTGTGTCATTGGGTAGGGGGTCTGGACCTGGAAAACCCATGATGAGGTTGCGTTCCAGCCCATCCTTCAGGTCACTTGCGTTGTATACCTGGCCATCTGAAGTTGACCCGTTGCCTGAAGCATCAATGTAGATGAACTTGTAGTCAGCATCAACCATGGTAAAGAGGATGATACTGAAGAAGCCCTTGTAGTTGAAATAAGTGGACCCTGAGTTGGCTGGAGCTTTGCAGGCCACGTGTTTTCCATCTATGGCTCCAACGGTGTGGGGAAAGTTCCACCTCTGATATCACTCTTCTGCAAGTTTTCTCTCGCCTTGTTCAGTGGTGGGACACTTGAGGAGCTCCTCCACATATTCTTCAATGATGGCCTGCACCACTTCTCTCACCACAAAGCTGATGCTGTTGTGTGGCACCCTCCACGCATACTGCATGTTTCTGTATGTGGTTCCAGAGGCCAGGTGGTGCAGAGTCAGTGCCACCTTCAGTCCAAAGTCCAGGTTGAGGAGGAAGTTGGTGCTTGGCTAGCTCAACCTGGATCTCAGACGCTCTACAAGTTCGTCAAACATGGCTGGTGGCATCCTCATGAAATGATGGAATGCATGAGGGTCTTCATTCCTCAGCTCCACCATCAACTGGTCATACAGTCCAAACTCCATTCTTCTCACGATCCATCCTCGGACCCACACAGCTCTTGGACGTCTCCTTCTTCTCCTTCTGTATAAAAGTTGAAACAGTCTGAACAGGTTTTGGTTCTGGTGATGAATGAGCGCAGCTATCATACGGACTGTGTCCATCCATGGTGGAGAACAATTGATCATGTTGAAGACCAAGACCAAGGGTGAAGAGGTCTGTACACCATGGCTGCTGGACTCATACTGAGATCCAGGTGATTTTCTCCCCCTTTTTATAGGAAATATCGGTTGTCCACTAGGTGTCCTTCTACATACTGTAGACATTCTCCAGTCATCCTAAATATACGAGATACATCCCAGATACAAACGTTTTGTCCATTTTTAATCCTTTATATACAAGATGCATCCGCTTACATCCTTTCTATTTCCGTGCTACTAATGCTGTGTAGGCATTCTGTGTACCTTTTGTTTCCTCCCTCTTTCTGTTTTCAACTGCAGTAGATGTGAGTTGAGGGGATGGCCAGAGGATGCTGAGAGGATACAGCGGATGTTTAACGGATGATAACGGACATAGAACGTTTGTTGCCCGTATATGTCATGGATGTACATCGTACGCAGCGGAAAGTTCATCCGTTCACAAAGTTTTGTGCAGCTCAAAACTTCTCGCCTGGATGAAACTGCAGTGGACGGATGCTTGGTGGATAGAGCGTATGAAACATGTATGCAATGAGTACACAACGGATGGATAGCGTTTTCCAATGGATGGCAAGCTTTTTTGTCTGTTTTACATCTTCTTTGCATCCGTAAGTGCAGTGGGACCGGGCCTTTTGAAAATGTCACAGGTTGCTTTGCAATGCAGCTTCAAAGGGCTGCTGTGCATAGAGAGTCACTGAAGCAAGGAACCAAGCCAAAGCTTTTATTTTTATTTATATTGATATTTATAGCTCATTTTCCTGCTTATCCCAACACTTAAGGCACTTTACAACATTAAAAAAGACGATGGGAATGAAAGAAAATTAATTCAACTAAATAAAATCAAAGCTAAAATTAAGAATCAAACATTAATTTAAAAAAAAAAATGAAAAGAGCAGTAAATTAGATGAACTGTTACCATATATTTAAATAGTGGATGAACAAGAATCAAAAGTATTTCTGTAAAACTTTGTATTTCTATAACCTGGAAACTCTGAAAAGGGGAAGCCCATTCCCTTTATCCAGATACATTTAGCTTCTGACATCAGGAGCTTCTGCTGAGACAGAGGTCCTGTAGATAATCAGTTCCATGATCATTTTGGTTTTTGAAGATATACAAAGGAACTCATATTGCTTCTGGTAGGCAACTTCTAACTGCTAACCATTACAGATTTTTCAGTACATATATAATTTGGATTTTGTACCATATATTAGTCAGCACTCTAGTTATCTCAGTTTGCAATAGTATTGCAATTATTCGACTCTTTCAAGGACAGCCCTTGATAAAATGCATTTGAAAACTTCAAAAATATTGTTATGAAGTTGTGGATTAAAAGTCCAACTTGCTCAGGAATAATTGCAAGTGATATAATATCCATAATTCTACAAAAATATTCCTTACAATTCCAATGTTTCAAATCCAGTCAATCTTTCCCGATCTGGTTATATTAACCCTCCATTGATACAGAAGTTAACTTTAACTAATCTATTTTGTTAACTTAAATGCCAGTGAGGGGAGAATCCAATGAGCAAACAAACAAACAAACAAAATCTCAACAACTCATTTCCTATTTCATTTAAGTTTATTTGTTAAAGAAATATATTTCACTTCCAGCAAATATTTTACCTTAAGAAAAATTAATGCATATTGATTAGTTAATGCTGTAAAAACAAGTTAAAAAAAAAAGAATTTACAAGTTAACATGATAAGAGTTGTTTCTGCTTATCCCACAGGTAGACCAGAGAACTGTACTGCTGATGTAGAAACTCAGATAAATGGTGATATAGTAATATATTAAATTGATAGCATAACAATTTGGAGTAATGTTAAAATATCAGGCTAGAAACCAATAGACTAGGAGTTCTAGTCCTGCCTTAGTCATGATACCAGCTGGGTGATCTTGGTTCAATCATTTTCGGTTAGTCCTAGGAAGGAGGCAGCAGCAAACCATTTCTGAAAATCTTGTCCAGAAAACCCTCAAGAATAGGCAGTTTCCAGGAATAAAAACTGACTCAAAGACATGTAAACAGAGGACAATAATTATACACAAAGCATTAACTAATAGCTTGTAGTTCTGTCTAAAGAAACTGTCAAAGCACCCAAATTTGATTTTTCACTGATCTATTTCTTTCCTTATTTTTTTTTCTGACTACTTGTATTTTATCTTCTTTGGAAACTTAATAAAATCTTAAGATCATTTTAAATCTGAAGAATGATTTAATCAAGATTAGTAGTTCATCTTAACAGAATAAAGAAATGACAAAAGCCTCAACAAATAACAACACACTGGCTGAACTTGTTTCAGCTGAATAGCTATGTAACCAGAGTCACTCCAGGTTAGAATTTGTATGGATAAGTAGAAGGAAAATCCCAGGGCTGCATGCTACAATAAATAGGAAATTGAAAAACATTGCAGAAGAAAACAGTGGCAAACTGCTTTTGTTCTGTTATTAGGATGACTGAATAGACTTGAGTTGAAAGAGATTTTAAATTGAATTTTAATCATACTCAATAACTGTTCTGGAAATTTAGTTCTTGTCCTAGAAAAGGCATTGGCAATCACACTACACAAACCTTCTTTCACCAAGGAGAACCATGATTCATCTAGACCTATTCAGAAATGTCTGGGAACTAGGTTATATAGATTAATTTACAGAACAAAAGTAATTATGGCTGAACTGAATGAATTATTTTCCTGCATGCAAGATTAATTGTATCATTAACAAGGGCCCCCTTCCTTTATAGACATGTTGCTTGTTTTCATAGAAATTTTGTTTTGCCTCTTTCCATCTCCTTTCTGCTCTGATTTCTCTCAGCTATTTTAATTTTTTATGACTCTTCTGCAAAAAGAGCAAACCTATGGGTTCAACATATGTACCTATAACAGCATTAATTTGAAATATATTACAATTGAACAGAAGAGCACAATACCTTTATATATCAATGAATATCTCCACTTTTCAAGAAAAGCCATTGTTATGATGACCAAAAACTGTATGATTCCCTGGAAGAAAGTCCATTATTGTGAAGTAGCATTGAACTACTCCCCTTTTTATATCTTCTTCATATCGATGCTATTTACATGACAGATGTTTATCCACTTTTGACCTAATTATAAGAGTTGTTTTACAAATTTGCAACATGTATATATGAGGTGTGAATTTTGAAAAGCAACACCAGTTTTGGGCTAATTTTGAAATTATTATTATTTTTAATGCAAATAATTTTTTGGAGATAAACTATATAAAGCATAAATCCCACAGTCACAAACCTACTTTGATGGATCTAATTTCTGAGAGAAAAAATGGGAAACAAAAGTGTGATGGTAGCAGATCAAGCGTGGCAAGAAACATAATGTTTCATTTTTAAATAAAAAATGAATAGTCTTGAGAAATCAGAAGTCGTCCCTGCAGATAGAACAATCAAAGCAAGTATTACTATGAAGAGCTGACATCACAAGCAAGATAATCTGATGAAGCCATGGGAATTGGATATTAATATAAACACAAGCTATTTAACATGGAGCAGGAACAGAGACAAAGTCAAGTAACAAGGTTACTTCTACATTGATTCAGCCATGAACTTAATTTCTTAGTAAAAGAAAGTCTTAGATTTGTTATCTGAACTGACAGGTTTGAAACTGTATCTTACCTGAACTTTGGAGTGAAAGTTAAATATTCAGGTGAGCTCTGCTGCATATTTTACAGTGCTATTATAAATGGTTGAAAAAGACCTGAAAACTGAGGAGAAACATGGAGAAAAGAGATACAGAAAATTCAACTATTTCCTGTTTTCTAGTGATTGTCCAGATTTTTGAAACCTAGGTAAAGTAAATTTGTACCATTAAAATTCCAAAATGGCACAATTCTGTAACTGCTATTGATAAAGGTATAACATTCTTCCTTGGTCCAGATGCCAGGTACTTGCAGGCCGATGCACTACTTAAAATCAACTAGGTTCACTTGTTTATATCCTTTGATTCCTTTTTCTTTTATATTAAGGATGCATAGCTTTTTTTAAAATTAGCATGAAGCTCCTGTTTATTTTTCATTCATTCACTGACACCAAGGTTTAGGCTTATTGATTGTCTGGATGTTGTTCAGAAGGTGACAGCCAACTTAGCTAATACCCAGACTTCAAACATATGACAGACTTTCAATGACATACCATATTTTACTTACTTCCCAGAATCCCTGATGAAATCTCGACAGAGTATCAGTCTTCAGCCCCAAATATTTCCTACCTCTTCTTCCATAATTTCAATTTGGATAATGGAATTTTATAGCAGTGTCAGTAATGTAACACCATAGCATTTTATTTATGTATCATTCTTGCCTTCATAACATGCTTTCACCTAAGTTTATCTCTTCCCCTGTCATGTAGTTGATTGAGAAAGACTGACTAGCTCACCCAGTGAACTCCTTGATCAAGTCAATTGAGCCTTACTCTCCCAAATGCAAGGCAAGGCTTAACTTATACATTTATCCAGCTCTCTATCTGCCCACCTTGCTTGAATAATTTATATGAAAAGGTTTCTACAGGCTAGATAAGAGATTTATCCAGCCTCTCAGATATCTGAATAAAATCTTTGATTCCCTCTTTGGCAAGAATTGAGCTAGTGAATTTCACTGCCAATGCTGCTAGTTCCTTGATCTTTGAAAAGTTGAAAGTTAATTAACACCTATTACAACAGATACATTCAGCTGGTAAATAAACTAACAACCTTAATTACCCTATACTGATCATCATTCAATGCACTGTGAAATTATCACTCCACTAATAGCATTCATGTCTTTGTTCTAGAGTTGCTAATATTGCAGGAACATTTTCAGCTGTAGTAAAGTAAAAATTTACACCTCAAAAAACAAATACTGGCAACAACCACAACAAACCCCCAACTGCTGCCTAGTGATAAAATAGCACAGTCTCACTTCACAACCTTTGAGATAGGTTGTACTCCATATGCTGTTAGTCTGCAACTTCTGTCCAATACAATTTACCATGATGGCTATGCCAGATGGAAATTAGCATTCAGCAACATCAAGACGCTGATAGGTGACCTATCCTTGCCCGAGTTCAATGAATAATATTTGAAACTCTTGTAATATGGATATACATTGTCTACGTCTTGCTCCATCATTATTAATTTGAAGCTTTAGGAAGTAAATACCCCAGAAGAATAACTACTCACACAGGCAGCTGAGTGTGATTAACATCCCTTTTATCTTATTTTTGTTGTATGAAAAAAAAAATCACAGTATGTCTATGTAGAGATAGGAAATCCTTTGCATTTAGCTAATTAAGGATGTTCCCATAGGCAACTATCTAATGATTAACTGAAAATAATTGTTCATTAATCAAATGGGGACTGCTCTAAGCATATTACTATCATAAGCATAAGCAATACTATCATAAGCATAGTATTTCTAGTCTTCATCCACTAGGGACAAGCCCAAGGACAAGAAATTATAAATCACAGAGACGCTGAAAGGCAGCATACAACTCTTAAATATCATTATTTCATTATGTGGGATGTTCCTCATTCTGGAAATTCAACAATATATTGTACTTCCCATAATATAGTAAGTGACAATTTCCCGAAAATATCCTTTTAACATAAAGTACTTAGTTGGATGCATTAGAAAAACCTTGGAACTGAATATTTTACAGTGATATATCAAAGAAATTAAAGTGCTACACACAGTGAAATAATTTGGATACTTGGGGATGACATATTTTGATCCCATTTCTGCTAAAAAAAATCATGAACTATGATAGCCAGCTTGCAAGATTCTTGGATTCTCCCAATAGTTGAAGGTTTAAAAACAATAAAATAAAACACATTGAAAATAAATAAAAACCCTGCTTAGGAAAAAAAATGTTACAATTGTTGTTGATTCATGCCTGATTTTACACACACACACACACACACATACAGAAACACACACCATTCTGCAGGAAAGCAACCAAGGTCACAGAACACCAAGAACCCAAGTGCTACAAATAACCCAAGTGCTTCCTTATTACTGGAGCATTCCCTCTATGAGTCAGGCTGACATTGGCATTCCTCAGGTTGATGAAACCTTTCTAGCATTGTGAGTCCTGAGTGATATTTGCCTTCAATTTCTGACATATATTCTGTTCTATTTATGGGAAATGAGACTCAGAGATCAGTGTAACTTCAGCTCTTTTATTTAGTTTCGAAAGTCTGTCTTAACCAGGAGCCGCGGCAGCTTTTTTTATAGAGAGCTGCTTGCGGCTAGTGTCCAATGACAGCTACTTGTTTTTCCCGCTGCTCAAATTGGCCAATCATAGGCCTACTATGATTGGCCAATCAGCGTCAAGAAAAGTAGCCAATCAGCATCGGGTATTTGTTGTCCAATAGGAATGGCCTATTTGGAGTATGTTAATATGGAACACTCCTCCCCTCTTGGTATGGTCCTACTGTACATAGTCACATAAATAGGCGGGGCTTTTAGGTTACCTACTTGACCTGCGCAGTTTAGTTGTATCGTCGTCTTCAGCGGGTTCAGATGGGATCGCTGTTTCTCCTGTCCTCTGTTGAACCTCCTGGAAGGTAGAGTCAGCCATGCCGCTTCCGCCCAGTCTACTTGGGCTGGTAGAGTTAGCCTGGCTGCTCTTTTCCGACAAGGCATCCAGGTCTACTTGTGCTTCTTGTTCCTCGCCGAAGACTTCTGCGGGTAGGTCATTGTTTTTGCTTGCGTTTATTTGGAAATGTTTTTTATTGTAATTATTTTGGTTTTCCAGGGTTTCTTTTTTTACCGGAGGGTTTTCTTTTTCTCCTGGAGGGGTTTCTTTTTCTACCAGAGGGTTCCCCACCTTATTTGTTACTGAGGGGTCTCCCCCCTTTCTGGTTGGTCTGTTGCTGTTTTTGTGTAACGCTTGTGATGTTGTTGGTGTGTGTGTGTGTTATTCTTCATGTCTGGGTGTGTCAGTGGTGCGTTGTAGTGTTCGTGACCAAAACTGGTCAATGTGTCTTCGCCAGGTTCAGCCGTCGTCTGTCTCTAGTCTATAGGCCCATGGTCCAGTTATTTGTGTAATTGTTGCTGGCACCCACAATGGGTGGCTGGAGAGGTTTTTTGCATATAGTAAATTTCCTGGTTCGAATTTGCGATACTTGCTAGGGGAGTCAGTTGGTTTTTCGGCAGCGTATGTTGGGTGTAATCTATTTAATTGTGAACTTAGTTTTCTGCCTGTTAGTAATTCTGCTGGGCTTTTATTTGTAGTGGAGTTTGGTGTTATGTGCTGTATAGTGAGCATTTTCTCAATTCTTTCTTGCATGTCCCCTGTGTCTAATTTGTCTAATGTTTCCTTGGTATACCAGACCATGTGTTCCGCCCTTCTGTTCATCACCAGTCGGCCCGGTGCTGTTAAGGAATGTCGTATGTCATGTTCAGCTAGGAATTTTTCGAATGGTAATGCTGTAAACTGTGGTTATCGGAGATGAGCACGTCTGGAAACCGATGTGTGGTGAGTAGTTTTTGCAGTTGTTTGATAACCGCTTCGGTGGTAGTAGAGTGCATGAGGCTAACTTCCAACCAATTGGAGTAAGCATCTACTACAATTAGAAATGTATGCCCTTTTGTTGGCCCCACGAAGTCTATATATATTCGTGACCAGGGGCCCCTTGGCATTTCCCAGTCCAGGACAGGTGCTGAAGGGGGTGCAGGGCGGGAGTTTTGACATTTCCCGCAGGTTTCGACCCATTTCCCAATGTCTTTGTCCACCCCTGGCCACCATACATAGCTCCTGGCCAGGGATTTCATCTGCACGATGCCCGGGTGGCCTTCATGCAACATACACAGTACCGAGTCTTGTAATTTTTTTGGTATTATGACCCAATCACCCCAAAGTATACAATCTTTCAGTAGTGACAGTTCGGTTTGCCTATACTTAAAAGGTTTGAAAAAAACGTCTGTCTCGTTTTCTGGCCACCCTTTTCCTACCCAATTTAACACTTGTAACAATCTCTTGTCTTTTTGGGTCATTCTGGCAATGTCGGCCGCGGTTATTGCTAGGTTTGCCAAAGTCTCGATTTGTAGGGTAGAAGTGGTTGGTGCTGAGTCAGTCTCTATGTCTGGTAAGGGGGTGTGCTCAAAGCATCAGTGTGAGAAATGTCTTTACTGGGTCAATGGATTAGTCTATAATTGTATGCCATCAGGAACTTGGACCACCTTGTCATTGTTGGAGATAGTATGTTAGGGGTGGCTCTTTTTCCAGCAAGTATTCCCAAAAGTGGTTCGTGATCAGTAACAAGGATAAAAGTTCCACCGTAAAGGTATTCATGGAAACGTTTTGTGCCGGATATAGCTGCCAATGCCTCTCTGTCCAATTGGCTAGAGTTCCGTTCAGTTTTTGAAAGGGTCTTTGAGTAGAAGGCAATGGGGACTTCTCTTCCATCTGGCAGGACATGACTAAGCATGGCTCTGACGCCAAATGGTGAAGCATCGCAGGTGAGTGTTAGCAGTAATGTCTAGCTGTATTGCATCAATACTGCGTCAGAGGTGATGAGGTCTTTTATCCACTGGAACACTGTCTCTTCATGTCGTCCCCAGGTCCAGATGGCTGATTTGTCCAAGAGTCTATGAAGAGGTTCTGCTGTAGTTGCCTTCTGTGGCAGAAAGACATAGTAAAAGTTTATGAGTCCCAGAAATGCTTGTAATTCAACTTTACTTTTAGGTCCAGGCGCTTCTTTGATTGCCTTGAACTTTTTTTCTGTGAGCTGGATGCCCTCTTTATCGATTTGGTACCCCAGGAATTCGACTTTTGAGGTGGCCAATTTACACTTTTCTTTTTTCACCTTGAGTCCCGCTTTTTGGAACCTTTGCAAAACCTCTCTGAGGCAGGCTTCTAATTGCCTCTTATCTTTGTTGAGACGAGCACATTGTCAAAATATGGGACTACTCCTTTTATCCCTTGCAATAATCGCTCCATTAGGCTTTGGAATACCCCAGGGGCTACGCTGACTCCGAATTGTAGTCTTGTACATTTGAGTGCTCCCCTATGAGTCACGATCGTTTGTGCTTCTGCTGTTTCAGGGTCTACTGGCAATTGTTGGTAAACTTGGGCAAGGTTGAGCTTTGCGAAGACCTTGCCCCTTCCCAAGGAGTGTAGTAGATATTGTACTACTGGAACAGGATATGCACTTTGTTGTAGCGCATTGTTTAGGGTACCCTTGTAGTCCCCACAAATTCTCATGCACCCATCCAGCTTAACTGGGGTCACGATTGGGGTTTGCCATTTAGCATGGTCAATTGGTTCCAGAATGCCTTGTTCTATTAGTTTGTTTAATTCTTCATCAATTTTGGGTTTTAGTGCGAAGGGGACTCGCCTCACCTTTAGCCTAATTGGAGCTATGGTTGGGTCTAAATTGAATGAAATAGGGGACCCTCAGTACTTGCCTAACTTTCCATCGAAGACATCCTGGAACTCTCTCATCAGGTTCTCCTCCCAGTCTGCGTCGGCGATGCGGTTAATGCCAGTCACTCCGATTCCTAGAGGTTCGAACCATTCGAGTCCCAGCAGGCTTGGTTGGTTCCGGTCTACTATGGTTAGAGGCAATATCTTTTGGTGTTCTAGTTCAGCTCTGCCAATGTGCGGTACTAGTCTTTTGATGGTATCCCATGATACCATCGCTAAGTACGATCCGGAATCAACCTCCATCTTACATTCTTGGCACTTGATCCGGACTGCCACATGTACCTTTTGGCCATTTGTTGCATTAGAATGGCCAATGGTGATGGTTTGATTAGTTTCCTCTTTCCCATAGTTTTCGTTTGGCTGCTTGCCTTTGCCTTCGTGACTCTTGTGGCTCCACGTTGACCTTTATTTCTTGGTGGTGTGTTGTCCCTCCATCTGGGGCAGTAGTTTTTCTGGTTTCGGCATACTTGTGCAATGTGGCCCCACCGTTTGCAGTACCAGCACACGGTATCTAAGAACCGGCACTCAGAATGGGGGTGGTCTCCTCCACATGTGGCACACTGAAACCCCGACTTATGACCATTTTTCAGTCACTGCTCTCACTCAGCTTGGAGTCTGTGGATTTCTTCGTCGTCATCCTCATCTAGTCCGGTCGATCCACTGTCTGTATAATGTGCGGCGATTTTGTGTGTGCTTTCTACCTTCTTCTCAGTGCTCTGATTCATCTCTGTTGGTGTCTTTGGCGAGTTGGCATTCATCTGCATCTATGCCTCTGACTTTTTGGTTGCTTCCGCTGCCGTGGCTTCAGCAATAGCCTCGGTAATGGTAATCTTTGGCCGGGTTAGCAGCCAGCTTTGTAGGGTAAGGTCTCTTATTACGAGGACCACGTGATCCCTCATGGCTTCGTCCATGTTTAGGAATTCGCATGCCCCTCCAATGTCTCTGAGAGCAGCTACAAAGTCTGCAATGCTGTCACCTTCCCTCTGGTCCCGTTTGTAAAACTCATGTCTCCTGATGAGGCTGGAGATGGTCGGTGCGTAGTGAGCCTTCAGCAGCTTCTCTAGGTTTGGCCAGGCCATCTGCTTTACATCGTCTGGTTTCGCTAGTGCCTTGGCCATCTTGAACACTGTGGGCCCACAATGCATCAGGAATATGGCTCTTTTTTGGTTGTCTGAGATTCCTTGTAGATCGTTGCTTTCAAGGAACATGAGGAATCTATCAATATAGGATTCACAGTCGTCTGCTGCTGGGTTGAATGGTGTGGGTGGCGAGTTGGTTCCGGCCATTTCATCTGCTCAGTTTTCGATGGCACGTGCCCGACTGATCTCCTTTCTCAGAATCCCAACTTCGTCACCAGTGTTCTATTCACGGGAAATGAGACCCAGAGATCAGCGTAACTTCAGCTCTTTTATTTAGTTCTGAAAGTCCATCTTAACCAGGAGCCGCGGCAGCTCTTTTTATAGAGAGTTGCTCGTGGCAAGTGTCCAATGACGGCTACTTGTTTTTCCTGCCGCTCGAATTGGCCAATCATAGCCCTGCTATGATTGGCCAATCAGCGTCGAGAAAAGTATCCAATCAGCATCGGGTATTTGTTGTCCAATAGGAATGGCCTATTTGGAGTATGTTAATATGGAACATCTTCCTCTTTGTCTTTGCTAATCTTCTACAGAATTCCCTCTATAATATGGAATTTGGACTACTTTTCATCTAACAAGTCTTCAGCAGTATAAACATTTTTCAGTCCAAGTGAGATTTGTCTGCACATATTGATCATTATCATAGACCCATAGAATGTCAACAACCAGGGATATTAAGTTCATTACCAGTGACCAGTCTATATGTTTTCTTGGGGAGCATTTTCCTATGTAAAATTAAACCATGGTCCTAATTTCAGTTTCTTGTTAGAATACAAAATTTCTAAAATTTGAATCAATATTAATTCCTAATATGGAGAGAGATTTTGTACTGAGGGATCACCCTATCTGCTTGCAAAGAAGACCCAGATCGTAGAGCCCAAGTGACTTCATGGAAATGAAACAGGTGGCCTCTTTGCCATGGAAAAATCATCAAAGCAAATTTCGAACACTTTATATAGGGTTTTTGTGATGGGATTTTTTCGAAACAGGAAGTAAGGACAACCCCTGAGTCATCAGAGTGATAAAGTGATAAACAGAAGCATTGACTCCAAGTATAACATAACTTAAAAACATGAAATTCCAAAGAAACAACACATATTTTGTCAAAGCATTACAGTGTTATGATTTAATTTTCTTTTAGCTGGGAAATCAGAAAAAACTTTGAATTTAAAGATTGACCTCCAATCTCCTACTATCTTTTTTTTTTTTTTTTTGCTTTGGGGACTATCCATTTAATCTCAAAGAGGTTCAAGAAAATTTTTAATATATACAAACAGTAAGTCAATGCATTTTAATGTGGTGTTTCATTATGAAGCATTCTTAAGAACTGTCACAGTATCTTCCATTACCATTTTTTTAAAAAGGAAATGCAATGACCCACCCTCCATTGCCAGTTTATTACTATCAAGAATGTTGGGGAATTACTGTTAATTATGCATGGGTTTGTCCTTTATGAAAAAATATAAATAACCTTTGTGTGCAATCTATTTGAAATATGATATAGTACACAAAAGTTCAGTTCTGAACAATATCATTTTCAATAGGGGGATATTTTTTCAGTCCTGTATATTTAAATTCCTTTTGACTTTGAATTGATCATACCTTTTCTTTTGGGTGAGAATTGTTCTCTTAGAGGCCTAGATTGGACATTGTTTACCAGTAGCAATATTCCCAGATCTTAGAGATGTCAACAGATAAAAAATCTTCACTCAATCTATTATTACTAATCTTGTCAGGAACATAATTAACAGATACCATCATTAGGGGAAGGGAAGAAGCATCATCAGAAAATGCTTGAAAAATAATGGTTCATTAATCAAAGACCAAAACTTTTGTTTAAAATCCATTTGTTACTGATAATGAAAGAGGAGTCAAAATCTTAAAATTAGCTGGGTGTGGTTTGCCAAGTTATTAATCAGTTATTAATAAATCAAAGAATGTAAATAGTTTTCACCATGAGAGGCTTTTTGTTCTCTGGCAATTATCCTACATGATAGGCCTTTGCTAAGCATGAAACCTAGGGGGAAAAAATCTTATTTTTTCACTTTCTGAAATTAACTCCTAATGCCATCCTGTTCTTCTTCCTGGAATAATTAAAATGCAAATTTTAAGGGAAAAATTTCTTTGGAGCCAATTGTGTAAAATAATTATAGTTTTGTATAAAAAATCAATTTTTCATATAATGGTGTGCTTACGTTTTGTTTTTTTTTACATTCTGCATATAGAGCTCTGAAAAGTAGCCTCCTTTCCAAGACTTGAAATCTACATCTCTCTCAGTAATTGAACTTCTTCTTTCCTATTATGGTAGATTTTACAATAATAAATATAAAATCATTGCAATGAATAATTTTATGCAATTATTTCCTGATAAAAATAACCATGGCAAAATTCAATGCAGAATGTTTTTAAACTGATTTTGTTACTTATGGAGAGCAAAATTTGGGGAAATGTAAAGTTCACCTGATTGCTTGTCCATATAGTCCATGATGTAATGGTAGGAGGGGCTGATATAGATGTTGACACTAGAAATTCAAGTCAAATAATCTTATCTGAAGAGTTTACTAAAGATTATTTCACTGGTGAAAAGCTATTCATAATTTTAATATATCAATGCATAATATCCCTAAAGTGCTATTAGTCCTGGCCTAAGTGTTAGAGGAAGTCCATGCCTATATTAATGTGGGTACAGAGATACACTGCATGCAGGCCATTTCTTTTAGCTGAGAATCTTTTTATGTAGGTTTGGAAATAATTCATTTTGACCTGTACCCCAGAATCAAATTCATTTCTTCTGTTGATTGACTTGGAGAAAAAAAAAGTGCTTGTAATAATGAAAAAGGATGCACTTCAGATGTGGCATGTTATTTTCTGGATGAATGTAATCTGGTGAAAGAGATAGGTAAAGAGGATTCCTGATTATTTTTGAGATTCGGTATGTTGGCTAGGTTGGAACAGTACCTAATGAAATATGTGGTAACAAATGCACCTTTTCTGGGGAGCAATCAGACTGACTTTCATAAAAACAGAAGAGATGTCTTTTGTAGGTGTGCAAAGGAAAGTTTGTCATGTAATGATAAACCTTGATTATTAAATATAGTACATCTTGGTCTGCTAGAGCACAGCCTCAAATTAATTGTGTTATTGTATCACTATGGCTCCCCAGAATGCATGGGAACTGATGAAGGAAGGGACAAATGATGAAACCTGCATTTTAACATCATAATGAAACTGGCTTTTCCCTATGTGTATGTAACTCAGGACACAGACACAAAAAATCAAATGAAATCAAGAACTATATTTCATCATTTTGGCATTGTTATCACCTAGTTCTGTGATACCTGTGTATGCTTGCAATTGATCGTAGGTTAATAGACTGAATAAAAATTCATATTAACAGTAGATACTAATTGTGAATAGGAATGCTTCTGTTTATGTTCCAGACAACCATCTAGACCATCATGGTAACAAATGCTGGATAAGCCTATGAAATTTGTTGTGTTTTTTATATTCTTTTTAAGGATGGAGAATGTGGAGAAGAACCAATAATGCAAAGCAGCTCCACATTCTCATCAAGAGCTATTTCAAGAAGAAATTGCTCTTCAAACTCTTTTTTTTTTTTTGAAGAGGTAATCAAACCTAGTTATCCCCAAATTTAGCATATTATATTAACTTTTGTGATGGGCTGAGTAGGATCTGGGAAAGAGATAGTTTTCCTGAATGACATTATATAATGCTTTCTCTCCCCTGTTCCCTATTCTAAAACAAAAAAGTAATATCATTATATTTGATTGGCTGTTAGATTTCTATTTTTGTCACAAATAACAAATTCACCATAAGTTGGGAGGTGTTTGTAGAAATAAGATACATTTATGTTGATATCACTACCTCTTGCTAGTGATAGGTTAATAGACCGTAACTATTAATAGTTAATAGACCATAACTATTCTTGTGATCTAATGGCTTATTCCAAAACTGTCAAGCTATATGAAATTGAGGGTCAAATACCTCATCATCCACATTAAGGTGAACACTGAAAGCAAAGTAATTATGCATATCAATTAATGGATGGATCAGCATCTGAAACTAGGTGGAATCATTCAGTTAATCAGACAACTGAAGGTTTTACTAATTAGCTTACCAAGGTAGAAAGGCGTCTATAGTGGTTGATAAGTTCTTCATTGATGCAGTTCTTTGCAAAGTAAAAAAAAGCAAATAAATGTTATTTTTATTTCCAGGTATGGAATTAATGATGGTTGTTTTTCAGCACTATCTTCAGCTTTATTTGTTCCCATAACACTCATTTATTAGGTGAAAACCATGAATTCTTATGGTACAAAAAAACCCCTCAACACTTGCAAAGTTCTGGTTTCCACCTCATACCTGATGATAAGCCTACTGATAAGCACATATATCTCCTTGCAATAAATGTTGTTCCACCAAAGATTGTATTCTATTCTTTGATCTCTTATTCTCTTGTTCTCTCCTTCTCTTTCCCTCCCTCCCTACCTCCCTCTCTCTCTCCCCCCCTTGGAGATGGAGCTGAGTGAGTGAAAGAAAAAGAAAAAGGGAGAGAGAAAAATATATTTTCTCTAAACTCTCTTGTGGAAACATAGTTTCTCATAGATTGGAAAGTCCTTAATTGATGGAAGTTGAATGACAACTTTTTAGATCCTTGTGTGCTTTGGGTAACACTAGCAGCTGGCAAAACTCAGTAACATTTCCAGATTATAAAATAAATGAGGTGTTTGACAGGCATCAATAGCTGCCACAAGTGCCCAATCAATGATGTGAAGACAAAATGAAGTCTCAGTTTTTTCAAACTCAGACACAGAAGGGGAGGGGGGAATAAAAAGTAAGCCACCCAATTCCTTTTTCTTTCCTACCCTCAGAGCACAAATATCATAAATAAACATAACTGGAAAGAAAATGGAACAATTTAGAGCTGAGATAATTTCAGCCTTTATTTTCTGAGAATATTTTTGTTGCTACTGTTGATTTGGCAACAACATTTGTTGTTGTCATCATCATGGCAGGCATTTTCATACTGTTTTATACCCACACTATGAAAACTAAATTTCTCCCACAGTCACAGTGAATAAAATAAATGTGGGCAAAGCCAGCCTAAATCCTTGCTCTTAGGATTTTGCAATAAATTTACAGCCCTGACAGAGCTGTGGTACATTCATCTTCAATGTGTGTGCATATCAAATTTGAATAGTTTCACTAAAAACAAAAGTGAAATAGAGCATACATTTTTCCTAGTTCATCTTACACATTGTTACCAATCTCTTCATTTCTCAGTGTGGAGACCATGAAGTTGGTGGCACTCTACTGTATACAGCAACGTCTGCTATTGTATAGTTAAGCTTTCAAGAATCAGCGCTGTACAATCTTCATGAGTTTGGAGTTATTCTTTTTCCCTCAAGCGTCTCTTCTCGCTGTGCTGCTAAGCACAGCGGCAAGTGTGAGGCAGTTTGAATCAGTTCTTTCAAGGACGTAGAGCTCCAGAAGAGGAAACACTATGGGACACCCTGTTTCTTAAACAGTTTCCTACTTTAGAACATGATGGCACTGATTATGCATCTAGTACTTCCTGCTTTGAGAATCCTCTGTTTAGTACTTGGTAAACTTGTCTTCTGGAAGGAGGTTATATAAAGAAATGAAATTGACAATGGGAATTTATGAAATATAAATGGCACTGAAATGGCATTTCTTAAGTATATATTGGGTTCCAGTGACCCTGAAGAGAAAGCAAAAAAGCTTTTCTGCTGTGGAGCTGAAAATAAAACATAGCAATCCAACCATCTTATTATCACATATGAGATCTACCTCATGGAGAAATATTCAGATTCAATTGTCTTGATCACATTGGTGCATTGACAATATGAAAATTGGCTGAATCCACTCCAAGGTTGCTATTTGGCTCAGGAATACTGCATGTATCCAGGTTAAAACAAAAGCCATTATTTACCATGCAGAGACAAAACTGCCAAGCAGTTTGGAAAGAGAACAAATATTTTCTACACCATTATTTTAGTGGATTGCCATTACCGATAATGAAAGAAAGGGGAGAATCTGGCATAATTAAAATACAGGCATACTTAGAGATTCTGACTAGTAGAGGCACCTAATACTGGTGGAAATGTAGCCATTGGATTCTGCAACATAATAAAATAAATGGTGCCAACTCAGACAGAATTGGGAATATCAAATTGAAGCAGATTTCTTTGACAGTAGATTGCATCTAAATCTCTGTCCATGAACTTTGTAAGTGACATTGATTTTTCAGATACACAGGAACACAAGCAGTTGTGTCTTCAAAACTAAAGCCCATGTCACACTGAACCAACGGATGCAAAGAGGATGTAAAATGGACAAAAAACCTTGCCATCCGTTCGAAAACGCGATGTACTCACTGCCTCCGTTTGGCTTCCTCTCTATCTGTCCATCATCCGTTTATTGACGTGTCATCTGCTCAGAAAGTTTTGGGCTGCCGAAAACTTTTGCATGGAAAATGTACCCAGTTCATCCGTTCTGCATCCGCTACGCATCCGCTACGCATCCGTTCTGCATCCGTTACGCATCCACTATATCTGCTAGGCATCCGCTATGCATCCGCGGAACTCCATCCGCCCGGACGCAGGGAAGAAGTGGAACGGATGCAGAACGGATGCGTAGCAGATGCGTAGCAGATACAGCATGGAAACAAAGCATTTAAAATGGAAAAAACGTTTGCAGAGGGGACCTATCTCAGATATTAAGGATGTCTAGAGGATGCCTAGCGGAAAACCTATACTGCCTATAAAAAGGGGGAGCAACTCGCCTGCATCTCACTTTCAGAACAGCAGCCCAGCGGTGCAGACCTCTGCAGCCTTCATCTGTCTCTTCCTCTTCCACAGCATCCAGTCATGTCCACCGTGGATTGTAACAAAGTCCTTTCGGCAGCCACCATCGTTCTGCAACAGTGCGAAGCAACCTGCAGGCTCTGTGAACTCTACTGCGAGAAGAAAAGGAGCCACCCAAAAAGAGTTTGGCTCCGAAGATGGTTCACCAGAAGAGCAGAGGACAGACTGTACAACAAGCTGATGGTGGAGCTCAGGAACGAAGACACTCCGGCGTTCTAGAACTTCATGAGGATGCCTCCAGCCATGTTTGACAAAGTTGTGCAGCGGCTGACACCCAGGTTGACCAAGGCAAACACCAGCTTCTGGCCCAGCCTGGAACCTGGGCTCAAGGTGGCACTCACTCTGCGCCATCTGGCCTCAGGGACCACCTACAGGAGGATGCAATACGGCAGGAGGGTTCCATCCAACACCATCAGCATTGTGGTCAGAGAAGTGGTGCAGGCCATCATCGAAGATTACAAGGAGGAGCTCTTCCAGTACCCCTCCACTGAAGAAGGATGGAAGAAGGTTGCAGAGCAGTGGTGTCGATGGCAAGCACGTGGCCTGCAATCTCCAGCCAAGTCGGGGTCCACTTATTTCAACTACAAGGGCTTCTTCAGCATCATCCTCTTCGCCATGGTCGATGCTGACTACAAGTTCATGTACATCGATGCTTCAGGCAACGGCTCATCTTCAGATGCCCAGGTATACAATGCCAGTCACCTCAAGGAGGAGCTGGAACACAACCTCATCGTGGGTTTCCCAGATCCAGAACCCCTGCCCAACGACACACAAGATGTGCCCTAGTTCATTGTGGGGGATGACGACTTCTCCCTCACAACCTACCTCATGAAGCCCTACACCTCCAGACTCCTCACCCGTGAAGAGAGGATCTTCAACTACAAGCTGTCCAGGGCAAGGCGGGTGGTGGAGAACGCCTTTGGCATCCTGGCTAATAGGTTCCAGGTACTTCTCACCACCATGCAGCATTGCCCAGAGACTGTGAGGAGGATCATGGAAGCGTGCTGCATCCTGCACAATCTCATGTGCACCCGCTACCCAGTCTTGCAGAACAGGCTCGTGGACCTCCAGCAAGGCAATGGGGACATGGAGCCTGGGGAATGGAGGCAAGGGCGAAACCTGATCGACACTGAGGATGTGCAAGGCCCCAACAGAGCCTCACATGAAGCAAAGAAGCAGCGCAACCTCCTGAGACAATGGTGCAATTCCCCAGCTGGAGAGTGGAGTAGCAAGACAGGATGGTAGATGCTTAATGGATGCTTCTTTCAGCCTGTCTCATCACACGGATGAGATTGGGCCATGTATGCTTGGTTGGCCTACAATGAACAGGGCGTTTAATAAAGAGTTGTGTTTATGTTGACATGTGTGGATAATTATTACATTATTATTGATAATAAAGGGCTGTAGGTGTGGCACCTGGGTGGGTGGACCATACAGTCCCACTATGCTTGCACTGGAGGTTTATCTATCCCACAGCTATTACCCATCCCACAGGTATCTCTGCCCATCCCACAGCTATCTCAACCCATCCCAAAGCTATCTTAACCCATCCCACAAGCATGCAAAGGCTTAAACCATTTCTAAAAGTTTCCAGCAAGACTTTATTAAAAAAAAAAAGAAAAGAAGCAAGTGCGTGAATCAAAAATAGACTTTATTAACAAGAAGCTATAAAACAAAAATGAGTCTCTGGCACTCCTCTTGGTCGCTCAGTCTCAGGGGTGAAGGGTCCAGGTTCTGTGGTGGTGGCTGGTGCTGTAGTGCTTGTCATCAGCTCCTCCAGAAGCAGAAGCAACAGAAGCCCCAGCCTCAGAAGAGCGAGCCCATGCTGCAGAAGCCCCAGCAGAACCAGAGTGAGGGCCAGGGGGCGGGATGGTAGCCCTGACCCTCTTGCCAGGGCTGGCAGCAGATGGCTGAGGCTTGCTGTGCTTCTGCATGGTTGTGGGGTTGCTGGCTGGCAGGGAGGCTGGCAGGAACCAAGGCTGGCAGGAAGGCTGGCAGGGAGGCTAGCACCAAGGCAGGCAGGAAGGCTGGCAGGCAGGCAGGCACCAAGTCTGGCAGGAAGGCTGGCACCAAGGCAGGCACCAAGGCTGGCAGGGAGGCAGGCACCAAGGCTTGCAGGAAGGCTGGCAGGCAGGCAGGCACCAAGGCTGGCAGGCAGACATGAACCAAGGCTGGCAGGCAGCAAGGTTGGCAGGCAGACCAGCTGGCAGCAAGGCTTGCAGGCAGGCTGGCAGCAAGGCTGGCAGGGAGGCTGGCAGCAAGGCTGGCAGGCAGACATGCAGGCAAGGCAGGCAAGGCAGTTGATGTGTCTGGCAGTAGGTCTTTCCTCTGAATGGCGACCTGCTTCCAAGCTGCTTCCGTTATATCCGCGGGCCTGACGCAATGCATCCTCCCCGCATGCGCAATTAACGCCAGGCATCCATTAGGCTTCCGCTCTGCATCCGCTGTGCATCCACTGTGCATCCGCTGCATCCGTTCCGCGTCCACTTTGCTGAGCCCCCCCGGAAGCCTAGCGGATGCGCCATCCGCTCTCATCCGCTTCCATCTGCTGGGCTTCCGTTCCGCATCCGCTTTGCATCAGCCCTGTGTCCTCCCCGCGTCCGTGTTATCCACTCCGGTTATGCAAATTTTTGCCCCTTTTGAGAGCAGATAACAACGGATGGAACATTTTGCTTATCCGCTGTGTCCTTTTTGCATCCGTTGGGCAGTGTGACATGGGCTTAACTATGCTTCTTCCTGAACTCTTCATGTATAGAAATATCCATGATTTGGAAATTCAGAAGGAAGAATAGTTTTGTGACAAACCACTCTAATTTTTAATTACAGTAAATGGTGTTACCACGTATCTTCAACATAGTGCTTCACTGAAGGAGATCTGCAGATTTCTTTACTAATTTTTTCATGACAGAAAGCCATGAAAAGTTCACACAAAGTTTTACTGAATCTTGAAGGATAAACTGTTGGGTATTTGTTTAGAAAACGCTGGATGTTCATATTCTTATGTCTCAGACAAATTCTGCTATATATTAATTATTGATCCCTTTATTTATTTTGCTTCTCATCCAAAAAGCGTCTTCAGCTCTGCCTGGATGTTTGGAAATTCTTGGATGAGAAGCAAAATCTCTTCAAAGAAAAACCAGAAAGTACAATTGCCTCTTAAAAAAGCACCTTTGGGACAAACCATGACCTGGAAGACTAAGAATCTCCACAGATATCTATTTCTTTCTTCCTGTGCATTTGATGAAAATAAGAGAAAAAAAAGGAGGGAGCCTTAAGCACTTTTTTCATAAGTTATTTTTTAAGTTATTCGTCAGAAATATTCATTGATTCATTCTATGATCATATCTACAAATTATGACATTTTTTGATAAATTGTCAGAATTAGCCACAGAGAAAAAAAAAAGGTAGATTCTCCTCCACTACAAATTAGTTGTAAATCCTCCCTTCCCCGAGAAAACTAAACATTTATCACTGAAGATTTGTGGGTTGATCTGGTTGTATTATTTCTACTCTACTCAGACCCATTCAAAGAAACGGGCGTTTTCAGTGAATCTTTGAAACAAACTTCCCAGAGGTTATATATTTTCAGGCTTAATTTCTGTGGAAAGGAACCTTGCTGTGCAAATGTCATTCAGTTCTGCCAATAACTTTTTAAAATCATAAAAATAAAAAATAAGAAGGAAAAGAAAAAAAGAAAAGAAAAATCTACTTGATATTTTATACCTATCACCACCAGTGAATCCATTACTATAATATAAACAATGCAAGTTATTGTAAGATATTAGAGAATCTCTGACATACATATTGCTATATCCTTTCGTTGGATGGAAATAAATTACACATTTCAGACAACAACTATTTGAATTTACAATAGTATCATTTTTACAATTTCTTAATATAAGTCTTTTTGCCACCCCACCCCATGCTTGATACAACCAAAATTCCTGATCAATGATCAAATTCCACAGTTTTTGTATATGATTTAATATGACATCAACATATTTAATATTTAAAGATTTTCCCACAAATTTCCTAATATACATTAATAAACACTTCCAAAAAGATACTAAATGATCACACGGCCACATGGGTCAAATCTCTTATATTTCTCCAGCATTAAAAAAAGAATGCTGAGGTCCATGTCTTCAAATACATTCTTTGGAAATACAATTTTTAATTAATCATCCACACTCTCATATCTTGTATATACCATTTTAACTTTCTAGGATTTGAAGCCATTGCTTTTGCTTTACCCAAAATTCTAGTTCTTTAACTCATGTTTGAAATATCTCAGAAATGTTGACTTTATAGTCAGAACAAAAAGTTATTTAAAGAACTTTCTAGTTCTTTAACTCATGTTTGAAATATCTCAGAAATATTGACCTTAAAAATATTCTTCAGCTCATTGATAGAGATATATTATAGGTTTTATTGCTTTAATTTTTGTAAAAAAATGATTTTTTAAAAAGTAAAGATTCTTTTGTTACAAAAAACAAAGGTATTAAATAACATGAAGAGCTATTCCTCAATTCTATCTTTAAAATAATCAAACTTTAAAAGTATAAAGCATGTTAGAATAAATAAAGTATTAATTTGTCTGAAAGTTATACTATATATTTATAATAGTATGCATTATTTATCTATCTGAAGACCATTATTACAAAAGAATTGTTCTAACAGACATTATAGCTGTTTGTTTATCCCTATTATCTTAAATCACAGGCTGTTAGAGGTCTCTGAAACAGTTAAAAGAGATTCTCCTGAACCAAACCCTGAAGAAAAAGTAAGTTTTATAATAAGTATATTTTTAAAAAACACATGAAATATTCAGGTATTGTTACTGTATAGATGCAGTAAAAATAAGGCAACCAATGATGTAGACCTGACTGATTATTGTCTTCCTTGATACCAGGGTTTCTGTAAGTCTGTAGAGATTCTCTCACATCTGGGTCATGGTTGTCCCACAGATGCTTTTTTCTATAGTTTTGCTAATCATTAACTGTATTGATTAACATTATGAAATGTGAGTGTGTGGTAAATGGTATTATCAGTGAGCTTGATGAAGAATGGTAGCACACTTTTTTGGTGCTGGAATTATTACAACTTCTGCACAATGCTTACAAATAAGAGTTTGGATACTCTTCAATGTCAGCAATATAAAATACAAATAAGAGTTTGGATACTTTTTTCAATGTCAGCAATATAAAATAAAAGGCTGGTGAATGGAACAAATGGTAAAGCAGCAGCATGATTAAGTTCCAGGCCAATCCATCAGAAGCAGCATTCAGTAGGTTCTGACCAATTCTGGAGAACCGGTAGTGGAAATTTTGAGTTGTTCAGAGAACCAGCAAATACCACCTCTGACTGGCCCCACTCTCATCTATTCTCTGCTTCCGAAGTCCCAGCTGATTGGCTAGGTCTTCTTTTGTTGCCCTGCACAGGAGAATGGAGCTGGAAAGCAGGTTAGTGGGGTGGAGAGGGAATGGAGATTTTGCAGTATCCTTCCCCTGCCATGCCCACCAAGCCATGCCCACCAAGCCACAGCCACCAAGTCACACTCACAGAACTGGTAGTAAAGCAAATTGAATCCTACCATTGTAATTCATCCCTAACTATCACAACCTTGAGCAATAAAGCACTTAGCTATCTTCAACCTGAACAAATAACCACCAATTCTGATAGATGATAAGAATACACACATGCACATACATGTAGGTAAGTTTGTGTATCTGTGTATAAGAATTTTGTAATACAGTGAAAATATAAAGATGAACAAAATAAAGAAGACAGAAGAAAGAAAACATAAATTTTGGCTTCTGCCCTTCTTAATTTTACATGGTTGCCATCTTATTATTTATCCTCCTTCTTTAACTATTTCTAACCCCCAAATCCATAAATCACCCATTCTGTATGTTAAAGTAGAGGCAATCCAGGAAAAAATTGGCAATAATGGTGTAATATTTGTGTGTCTGTGTCTTCCTTTAAATCAGTCTTGACATGATTGCATGCAACTATATTGATAAGTCAACATAGTTTTCTTGGCAAGATGTTTCAGAAGTGAGTTGCACTGCCTCCTTCTCTGGACTGAAAAAGAATGCTTGACCCAACAGCCAGGCAGTTTTCATGTTTAAGGCAACAGGAGGAGGAGGAGGGGGAAGAGGAGCGGGGGAGAAAAGAAGAAGAGGAGGAGGAGGAGGAGGAAGGGGAAAGGGAAGAGGAAGAGGAGGAGGAAGAGGGGGAAGAGGAGGGAGAGGGAGAGGGAGAGGGAGAAGAAGAAGAAGAAGAAGAAGAAGAAGAAGAAGAAGAAGAAGAAGAAGAAGAAGAAGAAGAAGAAGAAGAAGAAGAAGAAGAAGAAGAAGAAGAAGAAGAAGAAGGCAACCAATATAGCTTTTTAGAGAAAATGCATGTATGTTTGCACATGGCAAAAGCCTGTGCAAACTTAGTTAATGGAGCTACAAAGACCAAATTCCCCAAAGATTATCTGTGATAGGTTGGGAGTAGGTAAGACTCAATTGCCTTTGAAATCAGTTCTTGTATTGCTGTGCTAACCATGAGTCTTCCAATTGGTCTGAGATTTTTCTCTTGCTCTATTGCTGCCTGGAGTCTCTTTAGCCTTCAGAGATCAAATGCACTAATTTTTAGAGCATTCATTTTGGCATGAGCCTGTTTGTACTCACCAATAGTTCTTGCCCAAGGGAAATTTATAACTATTCTGGCATTTCACTGTCTTCTTTTGTGAGAGATGCAATGAAATTCATTTAATTTAATCAAACTACAGATTCCCTTTTTGTCAATATATTGCTGCTACTGTCACTTAAAAAGCTTTCTATCTCCTTTACTGACCTTTTGTCGCATATTTTTTTTTTAAATTTACAATAACCTTTGTGATGACCTTTTAATCTCATCCTCTGCTTTTACCCTTTTTTTTTAAAGTGCTTCTTAAGTTTCTACTTGCACAGGATTATCAGACTACTTTAGTTCATAATATGATGTAGTTTAATAATAAATGGCAAAATGACCATTTTACATAAAATAGGGAAATCCCAGTTAGATTCTGAAAACATCAAACAGTAAATAACTCTTTCTTTTGAAAGAGAAGCTTTCAAAATGCTGACTATTAGCATTCAAGAACAAAGCTGCCTGAGTCTAGGATGTCTGAAGGACTGTTGCTTCTTCATGTTCCTGCTTGAAACCTATACATATTATTATGAATATGGAATGCCTATGTATCAGTACATACTGATCCTCAAATTGGATAACTTTGAAATATATCTTTTCTAAAAATGATACTTATGAGTATCACCTTTAATTATATAAATGTTTTTGTGTTGTTTTTTGGGAGATGCTGAGGAATCCAAAGATTTTATCAAAATGACAAAGTACAATGAAAGCTCCTTTCCTCTCTTTCTTCTCTGTTATATCACAATGTATCGATATGTTCTGACCAGTGGTGGGATTCAATTTTTTTTACTCCTGGTTCTATAGGCATGGCTTGGTTGGCATGGTAGGGGAAGGATATTGTAAAATCTCCAGTCAGAGGTGGTATTTGCCAATTTACAGAACTATTCAAAATTTCCACTACCAGTTCTCCAGAACTGGTCTGATGAATACCACCTCTGGTTCTGACCTAGGCTTCACAAAAATCACAAAACAGACACCTTATCCCGAGAAAACCCTTTTTTATTTGGATAATGTGAATTTCTATCATTCATATCCAGCAAAGTCCCTGCAAACAGTTTTGCAAGGGTGAACTGCAACCACAGATCTTATCAGGCTTGGAGAGTTGGCAGGCCAATAGCTTCCAAGCACAATGCTATATAAGGAAATACTTGGCAAGGAGTCTCTCTGAGTCACGAACTCAGATAAACAAATCTTCACACAAATTAAATGAACTAATTTTCTCCTGTAAGCACTACTCCCTTTCTGTTTCTCTTTATTTCCTGTGGGAGGGCCCATTCACCTTTACTCCTGAGTTTACCCTTGTTCCTTAACTGTTCCTTCTCCTGACAGCTCTGTGCATGCACACATCAGGAACAGGCTCCAGCTGTTCCTCTGCCCCACTGATCTCCAACTCTGAAGGCAGCTGATAACTGTTGGACCACCCTGGCCCTATCTCTGCCTCCAACACATAGCATTCATCAGAGCCTTCCCCAAACTCCAGGACAGGCCCATGTTCCTCCCCAACCTCCTCACTGTCTGAGTCTGCCACCAGTTCAGCTGGCTGCTGGCGGGTCACAACACTATAACAGGGTTGGAGTTTCTGCCACAACAGTCAATGTTCATTTTTGTATTTGTCCCATTTTCTTTGTTGCCATTTTGTGATCCTGCTTTCATTATTAAAACATCTGTGTTGCTTTAATATTTTTGTGATATGTTTTATCTCTAAACACCACTGGCCCATTTTGCCTCTCCTTTTTTAAAAAAAAACATTTTTCTTTTTATCTTTCTTTTTTGATTTACAACTTTTAATAAAATTACTGTTTAAAAGGTGAGAACCCTTTACTTCTAATTAATTCTATCTTCACTTTATTTCTTTGCAACAGTGGGAAGGTATCCTGTTGCTAACTAGAACAATGGAATCATGTCATTCAGAAGTAACTCTTTAAAAAAAAGAAAAGAAAGCTACCCTAAAAGCGAGGGGGGAGGAAGGATTGACAAGATCTCTAATATGTAGAGAGTCAATACATATTAGATCTCTAACAGTGAAATATTCTGTGTTCAATCAGAAGATGCATAAATGGTATGAAAATGATGGAATAAACAGCTTCTGTTTTATGTGGGTCAGAGAACATTTGGCTTAGGGTCTCTACCTCTAACCAGGAATGAACTGAAATTTTCAAAAATCCCTGTCTTTAGGCTTTAGCAATAACTCAGTTTAACTGAACATGTGAACCTGTTCTTTCATGCTTGATAATAACACAAAGAATGTTATTTTAAAAAGAAAAAAAAAGATGATGGAACAGAGAAGAAGCACAAAAAAGGAAGAGAAAATATATTGAGTTATAGAAATCTATAACTAAGTCTGAGACTCAGCTTCACCTCATTCGAAGAAATTGTTTACATTTAATCACAGAACCTGCTACATTGCATGAAATTCTTGCACCTGGTCAGCTAGTAAGAGACTAAGGCAATCAGCCTCTGGCCTACCCAAGTATTGTGTTATCCATAGGGAAATATAGATATCTTATAGATTTCTATTTTTAAAAAAAGCAATTCAGTAATACATAAGTCGTCATTTCATTTTCCCCTCAGATGCAGCTCTTATGGCCTATTGTAGAACCTTCTGTGCAAAAGGACAGAAGGGGACACATTCTAGCAAGCAATGTAATATTGTAGAGCAATATGCAAGAGCAACAGTTTTTCGAAGGTATATTGAAATTATGGGTCTTCAGTCAAATCCCATTGGAATCAATCAGGGGATATGCATTGATTGAGATTCCATCATCACTTAGGATGGCATTGAATAATATTTTTTACCAAAAAGTCTGGAATTTGCCCCCGAAAATCAATGAAGCAAGATGACCTGGGTTGAAATTTTATTTGAGCCAGTAATTAACATGTGCTTTGAGCACATGTTTTGATTGGTGTTCTATATGTAAAGTGGGTGACTCCAAATCTACAAACCTGATTGGTCAAATAAAATAAACACTGGATTGGTTCACTAGGAACCAATCCAAAGAGCTGCTAAAAGGCGGCAAATCTAAACAACTGCCATTGGCTGCAAGCAGGCAAGCCAGCCTGTATAAAAGGCTGGCCTCAGCTTCAGCCAAGTGTTCCTATTTACTAACTAATTGAAGAATAAAGTATTTGTTGTTGGAACCCGGTCTACCTCGTGTGTTTTCCGAACAAAACAATTGGAAATATTCCAGATTCAGCTGGGGGGGGGGGGGGTTTCTATCAGCAGTTCATCATCCAGTTGTCTTTTTCAGGATGGCTAATTTATTTTCTGTAGTAGGGGTAAACAAGCACGATGTGGTTCCCCTTTTGAAAACAGATTAGGCCTGACTTTCTGAAAACAGTTGAAAATTGAGCTCTTCTGGATGAAGGTTTGGTCCCTGCTAGATGATTCTGCTGGATAATTTTCTGGATACATTGATAACACATTTTACATTTTTTAAAGAAAAGGTTTTATTGCGCTATGGATTTTTTTATTGTTTGGATTACTTTGAGACTGCTAAGTATCCATTGACAGTACAGCATGGTGCAAATATGATCCATAAGTAAAAAAACATTAGGCAGAGAGAGGGAAAAAAAAATCACAGAAAGGCAGCAGTGGCAACTTTTTTTTCCCAGACTGTGAAGATAAACTTGCAGGGCTCTAGCAGCTGCAGAAAATAATGTGAGATATAGCTATAAGTTATCCTATGAATAAATAATCCATGGAAACTCTATGTATAGATTGTTTTGTATTTATGAATTTTTGCTGTAATGCTGGCAAATGCTGTAATCCCAAGCAATTATAACTGAGCCAGCAATTTTTCCTATTTTCATCACATATTTAATTACAGATCTTTGGGACAGTTTCTAGGGTCTAATTATTCAGAATCTGAAAGTTTTCACTGCTTATCCTTACAGAAAAGAGATGTACAATATTCCATAAACAAATTCCTCTGAGAGAGGATTTGAGGGAATTTATCCATGGAGAAATTTGAGTAAAGTAATCTGTTCAGCATTTGTTCTTGTGTTTTTTTTAAAAAAATTGGCTTAGAAGAAGTTTCATTCAACTTTCTTTCAGTTTGCTACCCAGAGTCCATTGGAGTTGGATGACCAACCTATATAAACTAATAAATAGCTTGGACAATCTTTTGTCTGAAGGTGAACTAGTATAGGATCTCCAGGTCAAGCAGGAGATTGGACTAGATGACCTCCAAAGTCCCTTCCAAACCTGGTATTCTGTTGTTTCAGCCCTCAAGAAAGTCATCAGTGTTCTTTACTCAAACTGGGAAAAGCTGGCTACACTGATCAGCTTTCTATGATAGAGAAACTATGGCATCTCTGCTTTGTTTATGTTAAATATTTAATCAGAATCTGTTGTGTTTCGCCTTCATTAACAATGATTCTCACCTCATTTGGCTACAGCTGCCTTGAATAATTCTGCCAATAATGCATATAATAAAATATAAAATATAAAGAACTTAGTGTCATTTATAGAAGGCTGAATCTTTTCAGGAGGAATGAAGGTAAGAATAATACTTCATTATTTATGATGTTTAATGAAGTATTTCTAATGATGCTTGTTAAGATTAGTTTGTTAATATTGCTGTTTCATTTACTTTCATACAATTTCATCTTCCTATATTAAATAAAACTAAAGCATTTTTGGAAAAGTTTTGGGAGATTTGAAGTATCACAGTGAAATCCTTGTATTTTTCTGAGCTACTCCTGATAAACTGCTGGCTGTAATATTTCTCTAACTTCCAGGATTTCAGAGACAAGACTCTTCGCTGAAATGTCTTTGAATATTACTAGCTCGGGTTAGTAGTTAGGCTGTTGGTTTTATATTTGAGCTTGGCAATTTGGTTGCAAACATTTCATCACCATTTGAGACATCATCAATGCATTTTGAATTGTGCTCATTTCTCAGAACACAGGCCTTTAAATACTCTTTTTATGAGATGCAGGTTAATCTGAAGGTTGAGATTCTTCCTCCAATCCCAATTACTGACATTTGGAGGTCCTTCTTTCTAGGAAGAACCTGGCTTAACAGTGGTAACTATGAGAAAAATCTAGGTGACCACCACTTAGATAAACGCCAGCAATGTGCTGCAGCTGCTAAAAAAGGCAATGCAGTCCTGGGCTGCATTATCAGAGGGATAATACCAAGATCACAATAATAGATAATACTGCTTTATACTGCATTAGTTAGGCAACATTTGGAACACTGTCTACAGTTCTGGTCACCATGATGCAAAAATGATTCTGAGACTCAAGAAAATATGCAGAAAAGAGTAACAAAGATAATAAAGAATCTGGAAGCTAAATCGTATGATAAACAATTGAGGGAGCTAAGTACATCTAGCTAATAGAAGAGAAAGATTAGGAGGGACATGATAACTATCTTCCAGTACTTAAGTGGCTATCACAAAGAAGAAGGGATTGACTTAAGGCATCAGGTAGGAGGACAAGAAGTAATGGTTGGAAGCTTGTTAAAGAGAGATCCAACCTAGAAATAAGGATAAATTTTCTGACAGTTAATCATTGGAACGTTAATCATTGGGTTGTCTCCCAAGGTTTGATTTCAACACCACTGGAAGTTTCCAAAGTTAGACTGGATAGCCATTTGATCAGGTTGGTATAAAGCAGGGGTCTCCAGACTTGGCAACTTTAAGACTTGTGGACTTCAACTCCCAGAATTTAAGTCCACAAGTCTTAAAGTTGCCAAGTTTGGAGACCTCTGGTATAAGGACTCTTGCATTAAGTAGAGGCCTAGAAAACTAACGTTGAGGACCCTTCCAGCCCTAAGATTCTGTGCTCTAAATATAAAAAATATGCTTAACCATTTAAACATTTGTCATACAATACAACGATGCTGTTTGCAGAGGCGATTTCTATTTTTGACATGATTCCTGTAATGTCTAAAACTAATCATTCCAGGAAGTATCAGAGATACAAAGAGTCGCCCATTAAAAAAAAAAAAACCTCTACTGCTATACAAAGTATAAGACAGCACATTTCATATATTTTTAGCATAAATCATGAGGCTAGTTATTTTTTCTATTCTTTTTAGATCTACAGAATAATGTGATAGGCCAAAACAATACCATCATCATCATCATCAACAACAACCAAGTTGCCCTGTAAGAAGTAGATCAAAGTTGTAAGAGTGTTGCAAATCAGCCAAGATTTATCCAGGTTTGAGACTCATCATTTGAAAGTAAAAAGATTCTATTCAACTTTGCAATATCAGACTTGAAATAAAAAGATTTGATTCAACATAATTTAATATTGGGTTTAATAAAAAGTTTTAAAGAATGGAAAAGCATCAGAACAAGTACTTCCCCTTTTTGGGCAGAATGAAATGAAACAGTAAAAACTGTAAAGGGAAGCACTTTTCTTTTTTAAAAAAATACCTCTCTTCCATTATTTTAAGGCACAATTGAATGAACTGGAATGACCAGAAATGGCAATGGATAAGGCTTTATGCAATAGATCTCCCAGAGATTGTAATGGGAGAAGAGTCATTCTTTGCACCTTGTTGTTAGTCCTTTCTGGAAATAACCATTTCAACATTAGCTTTCTTGTGGTGGAACAAATTGCTGGCAAGTTGAGAAGCTTCTCAGAATTACTCTTTGCCCACTTGCTTTCTTGGCCAATAAGCTTGGCATGTCTGCTTTAGACTGGACAAGTATACTTCTCTCAAGAAAATGATGCATAAGATACCCAACAATTGATTAAATAGGCAGTAGGGTCACTGACAGGCTCCACAGCTTAAGCCCCTGTCACACTGCACCAACAGATTGAAAGAGGATGTAAAACAGAGAAAAACACTTGGTTAAAGCGATGCTTCTGTTCTGTACTCACTGCCTCCGTTTTGCTTCCTCTCTATCCGTCCAGCATTCGTCTATTGACATTTCATCCGCTCAGAAGTTTTTGAGCTGCTCAAAATTTTTGAGTGGAAAATGTATCCAATGAGTCCGTTCTGCATCTGCTAGGCATATGGGGGACATCCGTTCTGCATCCATTACGCATCTGCTATATCTGCTAGGCATCCACTGCATATCCGCACAACTCGTATCCGTTCCAGCAGTAAACGGACGCAGGGAGTAAGTGGAACGGACGCGCAGCGTTAGTAGCACGCACGGAGAAAGGATGAAAGCAGATGCAGCTCACAAAGAAAGCATTTAAAACAGAAAAAACGTTCGCAGAGGGGACCTATCTCGGATATTAAGGATGTCCAGAGGATGCCTAGAGGATGCAAAGGGACACACAGTGGAAAACCTATATTACCTATAAAAAGGGGGAGCAACTCACCTGGATCTCACTTTCAGCCCAGCAGCCCAGCTGTGCAGACCTCTGTAGCCTTCATCTGCCTCTTCCTCTTCCACAGCATCCAGTCATGTCCACCATGGATCGTAACAAACTCCTTTTGGTAGCCACTATTGTTCTGCAACAGTGCGAAGCCATCTACAGGCTCTGTGAACTCTACTACGGGAAGAAAAATAGGCAGCCAAGAAGCCTCTGGGTACGAAGATGGTTTGCCAGAAGAGCAGAGGACAGACTGTACAACAAGCTGATGGTGGAGCTCAGGAGCGAAGACACTCGTACATTCCAGAACTTCATGAGGATGCCTCCAGTCATGTTTGACGAAGTTGTGCAGCGGCTGACACCCAGGTTGACCAAGCAGAGCACCAACTTCCAGCCGAGCCTGGACCCTGGGCTCAAGGTGGCACTCACTCTGTGCCACCTGGCCTCAGGGAACACCTACAGGAGCATGCAGCACGGCAGAAGGGTGCCACACAACACCATCAGCATTGTGGTCAGAGAAGTGGTGCAGGCCATCATCGAAGAATACATGGAGGAGCTCCTCCAGTGCCCCACCACTGAACAAGGCTGGAAGAAAGTTGCAGAGCAGTGGTATCAGAGGTGGAACTTCCCCCACACCGTTGGAGCCATAGATGGCAAGCACGTGGCCTGCAAAGCTCCAGCCAAGTCGGGGTCCACTTATTTCAACTACAAGGGCTTCTTCAGCATCGTCCTCTTCGCCATGGTCGATGCTGAGAACAAGTTCATGTACATCGATGCTTCAGGCAACAGCTCATGTTCAGATGCCCAGGTATACAATGCCAGTGACCTCAAGGAGGGGCTGGAATGCAACCTCATTATGGGCTTACTAGATCCAGACCCCCTGCCCAACGACACGCAAGATGTGCCCTACTTCATCGTGGGAGATGACGCCTTCTCCCTCAGTACCTACCTCATGAAGCCCTACACTTCCAGACTCCTCACCCGTGAAGAGAGGATCTTCAACTACAGGCTGTCCAGGGCAAGGCGGGTGGTGGAGAACGCCTTTGGCATCCTGGCCAACAGGTTCCAGGTACTTCTTACCACCATGCAGCATTGCCCAGAGACTGTGAGGAGGATCGTGGAAGCTTGCTGCATCCTGAACAATCTCATGTGCACCCGCTACCCACTCTTGCAGAACAGGCACATGGACCTCCAACAAGGCAATAGGGACATGGAGGCAAGGGCAAATGAATGGAGGCAAGGGCAAAACCTGATAGACACTGAGGATGTGCAAGGCCCCAAGAGAGCCTCACGTGAAGGGAAGAAGCAGCACAACCTCCTGAAACACTGGTGCAACTCCCCAGCTAGAGCAGTGGAGTGGCAAGAAGGATGGTAGATGATTAATGGATGCTTCCCTCAGCCTGTCTCATCACACGGATGAGATTGGGCCATTTATGTTGGGTGGGCCTACAATGAACAGGGCATTTCATAAAGAGTTGTGTTTATGTTGACATGTGTGGATCAATGATTACATTATTATTGATAATGAAGGGCCATAGGTGTGGCACCTGGGAGGGTGGACCATACAGTCCCACTATGCTTGCACTGGAGGTTTATCTATCACCACAGCTATCTCAATCCATCCTACAGCTATCTAAACCCAACCCAAAGGTATTCCTGCCCACCCCACTGCTATCCTTACCCATCCCAAAGGTATCCCTGCCCACCCCACTGCTATCCTTACCCATCCCAAAGGTATCCCTGCCCATCCCACTGCTATCCTTACCCATCCGACAAGCATGCAAAGGCTTAAACCATTTCTAAAAGTTTCCACCAATACTTTATTAAAAAAAATAAATGAAGCAAGTGTGTGAAGCAAAGATAAACTTTATTAATAACAAGCTGTAAATAAAAATGACCCAAGTCAAGTGTCCAAATAAAGTCTATAGGTAGCCACCCAGTCTCAGGCACTCTTCTTGGTCACTCGGAGGTGTGCCCAGTCTCAGGGGTGAAGGGTCCAGGTGCTGTGGAGGTGGCTGGTGCTGGAGTGCTGGTCTGAAGCCCCACTGGGGTACCTGGCCCCAAGAGGATAACAGGTGACGGTGTGTTGAGGAAGCTCTGAGACAGCTGGCTCAGCGCCATGATGTTGAGAGCTCCTTCCTCCATGCCATGGGGTGTCAGCCCCAGTACCGAGGACAGATGTACTGAGGCTGCGCTTGGCTATGGGGTGGAGGAAGGAACAGTGTAGTGGGGCTGTCTGGTCTGCAGCTGGGTGAGGACTGGCATGGGTGGCATCAGTGGCATCAGTGTCGTGGGTTGAATCGGTGGCATCAGTGGAACTGGTGGCAACGGTGCCGTCCGATGACTCTGTGCCTGGACTGGGAAGGGCTGCTGCCAGTGCTGCTGGACCACCTGGTAGCCATAGCCCTGGTAGGTGAGGGCCTGTGGAAAGCCTTGGAATGGGAGGGACATCACCTAGGGTGGAGGAGCAGACCTGGACTGGATGGGAGCAGGTTCCTCTGGGTCTGGAGGGTTGTGAAGCAGCTCAATTATCCGGTTCTTCACCACCTGGTACTGGGGTTCCGCCATGTCCGTGAGGGTCTGGTTCACATAGGTGAGGAAGGGCTTGCGGTTGGAGGATGAGGAGTCGGTGTGGACCAGCTGAGAGAGGAGATCTATGCTGCTCCGGATCGTGTCCCTGATCTCTAGCAGGACAGTGTGGCTCTGCCCCTCCTGTCTGGCTCTCTGCCTTTCTGTGGAGGTGGAGCTGGGAGTGGATGCAGTTAGGGCTATGGTGGACGTGCCGTCTCCTTTCTCCCACTGCACCAGGGAGTCCTCCATGCGCTCCATCATGGTTAAAACAGCTGTCCACGGGTTCTCCGCCATGGGACGCTCCACAGAAACCTCCCTGGAGACAGGATCTGACTCTTGGCCGGAAGAGGACTGTCTCTCAGCAGGCTGCCGGAGAGAGAGGGTCTTGAGAGGGGCTGCTGCTGCTCCTCGGTGATGGATCTCACCCTCCAGGAAGCTGCACCTGGCCATGACGTAGGTCTCTCTGTCCATCAGCTTAACCGTGGCCTGGCCAGATTTCTTGAGGTGCAGCTTCCCGTACCAGGTGTGCATGTGCTTCCCCCAGCCGAGGAGCACATCCGATGTGTAGCCCAGGCTCTCTGCCTTCTTTCTCCAAGCAGCCTGCTTCCTTTTGGTGTCCTTGTAGAGCCTGTGTCCCTTCCGTCACAGATAGTCATTCTCTCTCAGCCACTCCAGCACCTCATCCTCATGTTCCTCCTCAATGGAGTATTGCCTCCTCTCCCGTTCCCGCATATGCCTCTTCCTCCCTTTGGCAGGATCAGATGGGTCCTCATCAGAGGGGCTTCCAGTTTGTAGGGGCTGCTCCTCCACACCACCACCAGCAGCAGCAGCAGCAGGATCATCATCATCATCATCATCAGCAGCAGCAGCAGCAGCAGCAGCAGGATCATCATCATCAGCAGCAGCAGCAGCATCAGCAGCAGCATCAGCACCAGCAGCACCAGCACCAGCACCAGCACCAGCAGGACCAGGATCAGCAGCAGCAGAGTAAGCACCAGGAGACCCAGCAGGACCAGGAGCATGAGCAGGACCAGGAGCACGAGCAGGACCAGCAGGACCAGCAGGACGAGCAAGACCAGGAGCATGAGCAGGACGAGCAGGACGATCAAGTCCAGGAGCACGAGCAGGATGAGCAGGACCAGCAGCTTCCGCAGAGTAAGCACCAGCAGAAGCACCACCGTCAGAAGCAGCATCAGCAGAGTTAGCACGAGCAGAAGCACCACCACCGTAAGCAGCAGCAGCAGCTCCTCCAGAAGCAGAAACAGCAGAAGCCCCAGCTGCAGAAGTGCAAGCCCATGCTACAGAAGCCCCAGCAGAAGCAGAGTGAGGGCCAGGGGGCGGGAGAGTGGCCGTCCCTCTTGCCAGGGGTGGCAGCAGATGGCTGAGGCTTTCTCTTCTTCCCCATGGTTGTGGGGTTGCTGGCTGGCAGGGAGGCTGGCAGAGAGGCTTGCAGGCAGGCTGGCAGGCAGGCTGGCAGGCAGGCTGGCAGGCAGGCAGGTAGGCACCAAGCTGGCAGGCAGGCAAGCACCAAGGCTGGCAGACAGCAAGGCTGTCAGGGAGACTGGCAGGCAGACAGCAAGGCTGGCAGCGAGGCTAGAAGGATGGCAGGCAGCAAGGCAGGCAGCAAAGCTGGCAGGCAGGCATGCAGGCAGGGCAGGCTGGCAAGGCACTCTATGTGTCTGGATGAAGGTCTTTCCTCTGAATGGTGACCTGCTTCCGAGCTGCTTCCCTTTATATCCGCGGGGCTGATGCAATAAATCCCCCCCCGCATGCGCAGTGAACACTGCATCTGCTAGTCTTTCGCTGTGCATCCTCTAGGCTTCCGCTCTGCATCCGCTTCATCCGCTGTGCATCCGCTGTGCATCCGCTTCATCTGCTCGGCGTCCGCTCTGCATCTGCTCTTTCTGTTCCGCGTCCGGTTTGCTGAGGTCCCCGGAAGCCTAGCGGATGTGCCATCAGCTCTCATCCACTCCCATCCACTAGGCTTCCGCTCTGCATCCGTTTTCCATCCGCCCTGCGTCCTGCCCCCGTCCGTTCCTTTCCGTGTTATCTGCTCTGGTTATGCAAATTTTTGCCCCTTTTGAGAGCGGATAACAATGGATGGAACATTTTGCTCATCCACTGTGTCATTTTTACAAATATTTTGCATCCATTGGGCAGTGTGACAGGGCCTTTAGCAGCACTGCTGCAAAAGCAATCTCAAATTAGTGACTTACAGCAACTCAAATAAAGCATAAGCAGACAATTTGGCTAGTTGGCTTGTATTACCACTAAAATGTTCAAATTGAGCATTTTCATCAGATGGGGAAGATAAGCTTCAGTGGATTCAAGCTGGGTAGCACAAAAACAGAGCAAGAAATAATACTCATAACTATTAATTGGGCCATTGAGATCAAAGTTTACCTCCGTTCCTGTGACATACTTAGCACATGCAAATATAGAACAAGTGTGGAGAGGCAGACTGGCTACTGAAGCAGAATTGGAATGATTACAAGAGACTGGGGACACTGACAAAGCCAAGCTAGCAGGTGAGAACTGGAAAAAGAAAGCTAGCATGCAAGGAGAAAGTGACTTTCATAGATGAGCAGCTGCATCAGAGAGAAAAGGTAATCTTGACAGCCAGGCAAGTAGATGGGGAGTAAGTGACCTTCAGATTTGGGTCTGGTATCTAAGTGAGGATGTGGATGTAGACACTGATGGAAGTACGATGGCAGGCTAGAAGAATGTGGCTTTCCTAGTTTTGTTGTGGCACCAGACAGACACAAGAGTAGGCTGGCAGACTAGGTAATATAATTGGGTTTCTTTAAAATATCTCAGCATTGAGATTGAGCAAGATGGAGACAGGAGTCTTTGACCAATGTATCCTGGAAGCTGAATTTGTCAGTGGGGTCATCGTGGGAAGCTGGCATTAAAGGAAATGCAATGCTCTTAGAGATGAGCCAGTGAAGAGAGGTTGGAGGAAAAGGTAGACTGGAAGAAGCAGCCTGGCAGATCTTGCTTTGACTCTCTCTTTTTTTTAAATGGTAAGCATTTTGGAGACAAATTTAGTATTTAGTATTTGTTGATTTGTCAATCGCTTACAAGATATAGGTATAAGCATAAATATAGTATTGAATGCATGAGATAGATATTTATAGGAAAAATTAAAAAAACAATAGGACAGGGACGGTAGGCATGATTGGTGCGCTTAGGCACACCCCCTACAGGCCTCTTAGGAAGGGGGTGAGGTCAATAGCAGGTAGTCTAAGGTTAAAGTTTTTGGAATTTGAGGAAGAAGAGTCAGGCAGAGTATTCCAGACATTGACCACTTTGTTGCTAAAGTCGTATTTCCTGCAGTCAAGTTTGGTCTGGTTAACCTTGAGTTTGAATCTATTGTGTGCCCTTTTATTGTTATGATTAAAGCTGAAGTGTTCATTTGCAAGTAGGACATTGCAATGTATGATTTTATATCCTATATTTAGATTGGAGCGGAGGCGGCATAGTTCTAGGATTTCTAGGTCTAGAATTTCGAGTCTGCTGGCATAAGGTATTCTGCAATGAGTAGATGAGCGTAGAACTCTTCTTGTGAAATATTTCTGGGCTTTTTCCATTGTGTTATCAGATACATGATATGGATTTCAGACTGATAAGCTGTACTCAAGTATAGGTCTAGCAAATGTTTTGTATGCTCTACTTAGTAGTGTGATATTACCAGAGAAGAAGCTACGTAAGATTAGATTATCAACTCTTAATGCCTTTTTGGCGATGTAGTTACAGTGGGCTCTAGCACTTAGATCATTTGAGGTGAGTACTCCGAGGTCTTTGACAAAGTTTGGATCCTCAACAAGGTCTTGACTATTTAGCTTGCATTTTATTTTCTCATTTTATCTGCCAATATGTAAGACAGAGCATTTATTTGTTGAGATTTGAAGTTGCCATTTGATTGACCATTCTGATACATAGTTGAGGTCTTTTTGGAGGGTAGTAGCATTGTCTGTGGTGTTGAATAGCTTTACATCATCAGCTAATAGAACAGCTGCTCTTGATATGATCACAGTGGTCATTTATGTAGAGTATGAAGAAAGCTGGTCCTAAAACACTGCCTTGGGGGACACCACTGTTGACAGGTACAGAATTTGATAGGACATTCCAAATATTGACCATTTGTTGTCTGTTTGACATGCAACAATGCTTCTGTCCAGTTATGTAGGTGTCCAGAGCTACAATAAGATTTTAGTAGTAATTTGTTGTGTACCATTGAATCAAAGGCTTCACAGAAGTCTATGTAGATTGTGCCTATTGCTTTTCCCTGATCAATTTGTGTAGTCCATATGTTTTTGCAGTGTAAGAGTTGCAGATTACAGGATAGAAATTCCATTCATAACTGTTTGGGAAGAAAAAGGGTTCAGTGGGAAGGATCAATTGTAGCCTTGCTCTTATTACTAGGAAGAGAGATTGTTTGGGAAAAAGACCAATCACTGTCTGTGCAAATCTATTTGTAAAAGTAACACATCTGGAGAAAACCTATGTTCTTCTTGTGCTCATTCATTCAATGCTTAAAACTGAAATCTCTCTAAGCAATGGTAGGTGAAAGCAGCAGGAATAAAATATGTTGCTCTGAATATAGTGCTTTCACAAAACATTTCAGAAGAGTACATTTGTGATGAAAGATGAAATTATTATGAAACATAAGAATGGGTAAGAAGATATCAAAATATGAAATACATCCACTGTTATGACTACTTTTCTTGTGCATCTCCATGCACTTTTGGTATAACTGTCTGCTCATGAAGGCATCCATATTCAAATTCCTAGTATTTGCATTGACTTTTCATTTCTGAAACAAGCATCAATGATTAATTTATTTCCCAATTTGGAAAATGGAAAAAGCATTTCCAATTTCTAGGCAAAATTGTATGGAACAATTTGAGGCTCCTAGGTTAACATTCAGCTAGATATTTCCAAATACTGATTCATATTATCTTGTAACAAAAAATATCTCCTCCTCTCACTTATACCCTGGAACTATTATAAACCCTCAACATCAGGAATTCAAATATAAAGCCCATGTCACACTGAACCAACGGATGCAAAGAGGATGTAAAACGGACAAAAAAGCTTGCCATCCGTTGGTTAACGCGGTACTCACTGCCTCCGTTTTGCTTCCTCTCTATCCGACCAGCATCCATTTATGGATGTTTCATCCGCTCGAAAAGTTTTGGGCTGCCTAAAACTTTTGCGCGGAAAATGTATCCAGTTCGTCTGTTCTGCATCTGCTACGCATCCGCTACGCATCCATTACGCATCCATTACACATCTGCTATATCCGCTAGGTGTCCACTATGCATCTGCGCAACTACATCCGCTCCAGCAGTAAACAGATGCAGGGAGGAAGCGGAACGGACGCAGAACAGATGCAGCACGGAAACAAAGCGTTTAAAATGGAAAAAAAACGTTCTCAGAGGGGACCTATCTCGGATATTAAGGATGTCTACAGAATGTCTAGAGGATGCCTAGAGGATGCCTAGCGGAAAACCTATACTGCCTATAAAAAGGGGGAGCAACTCGCCTGCATCGCACTTTCAGAACAGCAGCCCAGTGGTGCAGACCTCGTCAGCCTTCATCTGGCTCTTCCTCTTCCACAGCATCCAGTCATGTCCACCGTGGATTGTAACAAAGTCCTTTCGGCAGCCACCATCGTTCTGCAACAGTGGGAAGCCATCTGCAGGCTCTGTGAACTCTACTGCGAGAAGAAAAGGAGCCACCCAAAAAGAGTCTGGGTCCAAAGATGGTTCGCCAGTAGAGCGGAGGACGGACTGTACAACAAGCTGATGGTGGAGCTCAGGAGCGAAGACACTCGGGTGTTCCAGAACTTCATGAGGATGCCTCCAGCCATGTTTGAAAAAGTTGTGCTGAGCCTGTCACCCAGGTTGACCAAGGCAAACACCAGCTTCCGGGCCAGCCTTGAACCTGGGCTCAAGGTGGCACTCACTCTGCACCACCTGGCCTCAGGAACCTCCTACAGGAGCATGCAGAATGGCTGGAGGGTGCCATCCAACACCATCAGCATTGTGATCAGAGAAGTGGTGCAGGCCATCTTCGAAGAATACAAGGAGGAGCTCCTCCAGTACCCCTCCACTGAAGAAGGATGGAAGAAAGTTGCAGAGCAGTGGTATCAGAAGTGGAACTTCCCCCACACCCTTGGAGCCATAGATGGCAAGCACGTGGCCTGCAAATCTCCAGCCAAGTCGGGGTCCACTTATTTCAACTCCAAGGGCTTCTTCAGCATCATCCTCTTTGCCATGGTCGATGCTGACTACAAGTTCATGTACATCGATGCTTCAGGCAACGGCTCATCTTCGGATGCCCAGGTATACAACGCCAGTCACCTCAAGGAGGGGCTGGAACGCAACCTCATTGTGGGCTTCCCAGATCCAGAACCCCTGCCCAACGACACACAAGATGTGCCCTACTTCATCGTGGGGGATGATGACTTCTCCCTCACAACCAACCTCATGAAGCCCTACACCTCCAGACTCCTCACCCGTGAAGAGAGGATGTTCAACTACAGGCTGTCCAGGGCAAGGCGGGTGGTGGAGAATGCCTTTGGCATCCTGGCCAACAGGTTCCAGGTACTTCTCACCACCATGCAGCATTGCCCAGAGACCGTGAGGAGGATCATGGAAGCTTGCTGCATCCTGCACAATCTCATGTGCACCTGCTACCCAGTGTTGCAGAACAGGCTCGTGGACCTCCAACAAGCCAATGGGGTCATGGAGCCTGGTGAATGGAGGCAAGGGCGAAACCTGATCGACACTGAGGATGTGCAAGGCCGCAACAGAGCCTCAAATGAAGCGAAGAAGCAGCACAACCTCCTGAGACAATGGTGCAACTCCCCAGCTGGAGCAGTGGAGTGGCAAGACAGGATGGTAGATGGTTAATGGATGCTTCCTTCAGCCTGTCTCATCACACAGATGAGATTGGGCCATGTATGTTTGGTTGGCCTACAATGAACAGGGCGTTTAATAAAGAGTTGTGTTTATGTTGACATGTGTCAACATAATTATTATTACATTAATGTAATAATTATTACATTATTATTGATAATAAAGGGCCGTAGGTGTGGCACCTGGGAGGCTGGACCATACAGTCCCACTATGCTTGCACTGGAGGTTTATCTATCCCACTGCTATCCTAACCCATCCCACAGCTATTACCCATACCACAGGTATCCTAACCCATTCCAAAGCTATCCTTACCCATCCCACAAGCATGCAAAGGCTTAAACCATTTCTAACAGTTTCCAGCAAGACTTTATTAAAAAAAAGAAATGAAGCAAGTGTGTGAATCAAAAATAGACTTTATTAACAACAAGCTATAAGACAAAAATGAGTCTCTGGCACTCCTCTTGGTCACTCAGTCCCAGGGGTGAAGAGTACAGCTGCTGTGGAGGTGGCTGGTGCTGGAGTGCTTGTCATCAGCTCTTCCAAAAGCAGAAGCAGCAGAAGCGCCAGCCCCAGAAGAGCGAGCCCGTGCTGCAGAAGCCCCAGCAGAACCAGAGTGAGGGCCAGGGGGCAGGATGGTAGCCCTGTCCCTCTTGCCAGGGCTGGCAGCAGATGGCTGAGGCTTGCTGTGCTCTGCATGGTTGTGGGGTTGCTGGCTGGCAGGGAGGCTGGCAGGAACCAAGGCTGGCAGAAAGGCTGGCAGGAAGGCTGGCAGGGAGGCATGCACCAAGGCTGGCAGGCAGGCTAGCAGGCAGGCTGGCAGGCAGGCAGTCACCAAGGCTGGCAGGCAGACATGAACCAAGGCTGGCAGGAAGGCTG
>BLBF01000017.1:6035331-6049846 GCA_015471245.1 Laticauda colubrina | reverse complement strand
AGGAGGAAGGAGGAAGGAGGAAGGAGGAAGGAGGAAGGAGGAAGGAGGAAGGAGAAGGAGAAGAGGGAAAAGGAAAAGGAATTAAAAAATTTTTCTTCTGACAGACAACATGATTACATCACTTTTCAGGGTTCATGCAGAACCTAAACATGGGAAGCTTTTGTTTAAAAGCTATCATCATCATTTTAAATAGGTTTGAGAAAGGCCAGTTATATCCATGAAATAAATATTCACTATTTTATAGGATTGTGTAATAAATATGAATAATCATGCACTTTGATTGTATTACCTAAACCAATGTTGCAGCCTATTCCAATAATTAAAATAAGCCTTTTTATCACAGCACCATAATGTACATTTTTTAATGAAAAAAACATCCTTTCCATTATGTGGTCGCTGTGAACAAATTAATCTGTTTTGTTTCCTCCACAATAACTTAACTTTCTCCTTGAAATCACAGATTATTTCTGTCCAGACAAATTCTGCATATTATGCAGAAATATTTGAAATTGTGTGAAATTTCCACTAATTAATATTAGGTGAGATTAATTGCAAGGTAGGTGCACAATAGATTTCATATTTCTGTACATATATACAATATATCAAGGTAATATGTATTGGGTTTAATCATTGTTCATCCCAATGGAGTGTGGACCAAATTTCCACATCACAAATCAGGAAGTGTGACTTACAATTTATTTATTTTTTTGCTAATTTGTGATTGATATTTTTCCATGCTGTTTTTCAGAGATGAAGGAAGGAAGGAAGGAAGGAAGGAAGGAAGGAAGGAAGGAAGGAAGAAAGGAATAATGAACAGATAATTCTTATAAAAACACAACTTAAAGGTAGTCTCTTACAAATCTGGCATAATTAGCTTCATTTCTTTCCTAACTAGTTTTGAAGTCTTTAAAACAGTCAGTTATTTTAATAGATGACTCATTAGTGCTAGTATCTAGTATATATTGCATATCAAAAGCTTCAATTGCTCTGCCAAATAAATTTGTCTTTTACAAAATGGTAACATTAAATGAGGGATAAATGTTACTGACAACCAACCTAATGAGGGGATTGACTGACCAAGTGCTTATCTAATTACTCATTAGATTTCCTATAAGCTGTTGGCATGTTTCTAAGTGTGCAATGCACAAACTCTTAATTAACAATATAAGTATATATTCAGCATCAAAAACATTGATTTCCAGTTTCATAATGGTACTTCTTGCTCTCCTTCCCTCTGTGCTCTTCCTTCAAACTCTTCCTTAAGCCCCTGTCTGACTGCACCAACGGATGCAAAGAGGGTAGAAAACATTAAAAAAAGCTTGCCATCTGTTGGAAAACATAATGCATCCATTGTGTACTCACTGCATACGTGTTTCACTGCATATGTGCTCTATCCCTCGAGCATCCATCCACTGAGATTTCATCCGCGCAAGAAGTTTTGAGCTGCACAAAAATTTTTGAACAGATGAACTTTACGCCGTGTACGATGTACATCCGCAGCATATAGGGGCAACAAACGTTCTATATCCGTTTTCATCCATTAAACATCCGCTGTATCCTCTCGGCATCCTCTGGCCATCCCCTCAACTCACATCCGCTGCAGCTAAAAACGGAAAGAGGGAGGAAACGAAAGGTACATGGAACATCCACACAGCGTTAGTAGCAAGGAAATAGAAAGGATGTAAGCGGATGCATCTCATATATAAAGGATTAAAACAGACAAAACATTTCTATCTGGGATGTATCTCAGATATTTAGGATATCTGCAGTATGTCTAGAGGATGTAGAAGAACACCTAGTGGACAACAGATATTTCCGATAAAAAGGGGGAGGAAATCACCTGGATCTCAGTATGAGTCCAGCAGCCATGGTGTGCAGACCTCTTCACCCTTGGTCTTGGTCATCCACATCATCCATTGTTCTCCACCATGGATCATGACACAATCCGTATGGTAGCTGCGATCATTCATCACCAGAACCAAACCCTGTTCAAACTGTTTCACCTTTTATACACAAGGAGAAGAAGGAGACGTTCAAAAGCTGTGTGGGTCCGAGGATGGATCGTGAGAAGAATGGAGTTTGGACTGTATAACCAGCTGATGGTGGAACTGAGGAATGAAGACCCTCGTGGATTCCATCACTTTATGAGGATGCCACCAGCCATGTTTGATGAACTTGTAAAGCATCTGAGACCCAGGTTGACCAAACCGAGCACCAACTTCCATCCCAGCCTGGAACCTGGACTGAAGGTGGCACTGACTCTGCGCCACCTGGCCTCTGGAACCACATACAAAAACATGCAGTATGTGTGGAGGGTGCCACACAACAGCATCAGCAAAGTGGTCAGAGAAGTGGTGCAGGCCATCATTGAAGAATACGTGGAGGAGCTCCTCTAGTACCCCACCACTGAAGAAGGCTGGAGGAAAGTTGCAGAAGAGTGGTATCAGAGGTGGAACTTTCCCCACAACATTGGAGCCATCGATAGGAAGCACGTGGACTGCAAAGCTCCAGCCAACTCAGGGTCCACTTATTTCAACTAAAAGGGCTTCTTCAGTATCATCCTCTTTGCCATGGTTGATGCTGACTACAAGTTCATGTACATCGATGCTTCAGGCAACGGGTCAGCTTCAGATGATCAGGTATACAATGCAAGTGACCTCAAGGATGGGCTGGAACACAATGTGATCATGGGCTTTCCAGGTCCAGACCCCCTACCCAATGACACACAAGATGTGCCCTACTTCATCGTTGGTGATGACGCCTTCTCCATCAGAACCTACCTCATGAAGCCCTACACTTCAAGATACCTCACCCGTGAAGAGAGGATCTTCAACTACAGGCTGTCCAGGGCAAGACTGGTGGTGCAGAACGCCTTTGGCATCCTGGCCAACAGGTTCCAGATACTTCTCACCACCATGCAGTATGACCCAGAGACTGTGAGGAGCATTGTGGAAGCTTGCTGCATCATGCACAATCTCATGCGCCCCCGCTACCCAGTGTTGCAGAACAGACTTGTCGACTGTCAACAAGGCAATGGGGACATGGAGCCTGGTGAATGGAGGCAAGAACGAAATCTGATAGACACTGTGGATGTACAAGGCCCCAACAGAGCTTCACGTGAAGGAAAGAAGCAGTGCAACCTCCTGACACACTGGGGCAACTCCCCAGCTGGAGCAGTGGAGTGGCAAGACAGTATGATAGATGATTAATGGATACTTCCTTGAGCCTGTCTCATAATACTGATGAGATTGTGCCATGTATATTGAGTGGTCCTACAAGGAATAGGGTATTAATCAAGAGCTTTGTTTATTTTGAAATGTGTTGATCAATAAATAAATTGTTATTGATAATAAAGGTCCATATGTGTGGCAGCTGGGAGGGTGGACCAAACAGTCCCACTATGCTTGCACTGGAGGTTTATCTATCCCACAACTATCCTTATCTATCCCACAACTATCCTCATCTATCCTGCAACTATCCTTATCTGTCCCACAAGCATACAAAGGCTTAAACATTTGTTCAAGGTTTTCACCAACACTTTATTAAGTAAAAAAAATGAACCAAGTGTCTCAAGCAAAGATAACCTTTATTAACTGCCTGAAGTAAACTGTATTAAAAGGGTAATAAAGACTTATTAAAAGTCTGTATTAAAACTGTAATAAAGACTTTATTAAAAAAGCAAAATGAACCAAGTAAAGTGTCTTAAGCAAAGATAAAGTGAACAAGTAACAAGTCAGTCTCTGGCATTATTCTCAGTCACTCTGAGTCATGTCCATGGTCTCAGCTGTTAAGCGGCCAGGGACTGTGGAGGTGGTTGTGGCTTGAGTGCTGGTCTGAGGTGTTTTGCCCTGAGGTGCTTTGGGGTGCTTTGCCCTGAGAGTACAATAGGGGATGGTGTGTTCAGGAAGCTCTCAGAGAGCTGACTCAGTCCCATGAGGTTGAGAGGCCCTTCATCAAGTACCTGGGATGTCAGGCACAAGACTGATGACAGATTATCCATTGACGGGCGTGGCTGTGGGATGGAGGAAGGAGGAGTGTAGTGGGGCTGTCTGGTCTGCAGCTGGGTGAGGTGTGGCGTCTGTGGCGTGCAATGAACCTGGACCTGGACTGAGAAGGTCTGCTTCTGCTGTGGGAAGTCCTGGTAGTCGTAGCCTTGGTAGGTGAGAGCCTGTTGTAAGCTGTGGAAGGGCTGTGACATCGCCTGGGGTGGAGGAGCAGACCTGGACTGGGTCGGAAAAGGTTCAGCTTGGCCTTGAGGGTTGTGCAGAAGTGCTGTGATCTTCTCCTTCATCACCTGGTACTGGGCCTCGGGCATATCCCTGAGGGTGTGGCTCATGTAGGTGATGACAATGTCGTGGCTGGAGGATCCTCTGTCCAAGTGGACCAGCTGAGAGAGAAGTTCTATGCTGGTCTTCATCGTGTCCCTGATCTCCAACAGGACAGTGTGACTCTGGCCCTCCAGTTTGCCTCTCTGCCTGCATCCTGTGGAGCTGGGGGTGGGGGTGGGGGTGCATTGGTCTCTGGTGGCTTCTGCTTCTTCCTCCATTTGTGACAGGGGAACCTCCAAATCTGGCGGCATGGGGAGTGCAGCTGTTGGGGGGGTCTCTGCCATGGGAACTTCTGAAGACACCTGCCTGGACAGTGTAGCTGGCTCTGGTTGGAAGAGGACTGGCTGTCTGAGGGCTGTCTGAGGGAGAGGGTTGTCAGAGGGGCTTCTCCTCAGTGGAGGACCTCACCCTCCAGGAAGCTGCACTTGGCCATGACATACATCTCCTGGTCAGTGAGCTTGACAGTGGCCTGGTCAGATTTTTTGAGATGTAGCTTGCCATACCAGGTGTGCATATGCTTCCACCATCCAAGGAGTAGGTCTGAAGTGTAGCCCAGGGTCTCTGCCTTGTCTCTCCAAGCTGCCTGTTTCTTCTTGGTATCACAATAGAGTCTGTGGCCCTTTCTCCACATGTACTCGTTCTCCCTCAGCCATTCCAGAACCTCCTCCTCATGGTCCTCTGAAACATTGTGCTGTTTCCTCTCTCCCTTCTCCTTCCCTTGCCTCTTCCTCCCTCTGGCAGGGGCTTCAGCAGGGGCTTCAGGGGCTTAAGCAGCAGGGCCTTCAGCAGCAGGGCTTTGAGGGCCTTGGGGCTGGTCCACCACAGCAGCAGTAGCAGCAGCAGTAGCAGTAGCAGTAGCAGTAGCAGTAACAGCAGTAGCAGCAGCACCAGCAGCAGCACCAGCAGCACCAGCAGCTTCAGAGTCAGTGCCAGGGGTTGGGATGCTGGTTCTGGCCTTCTTGCCAGGGCTGGCACGAGTAAGCACTGGCTTCCTCTTCTTCCCTGACTGATGAACCATGGTGTTCTTTGAAGATGTATGTGGCAGCATGTCTTTCCTCTGAATGCTGACTGCGTGCGAGCTACATCCTTTTATATCCACGGAGCTGATGCAATTCATACTCCCCACATGCACAGTGAACACTTTGCATCCGATATATATCCGTACGGCATCCGCTTTGCTTCCTATGGGCGTCTGTGATGCATCCGCATCATCCGCTATGCATCCGCCCCTTCCGCTATGCGTCCGCTTCTCAATTCTCCCCCGGAACCCCTTCGGATGTGTCATCCGCTTCTATCCGCTAGGCTTCCTATGAACATCCGTTTAACATCCCCGCTACGTACTACCCACGTCCGTTCTTTTCCATTCTTTTCCGTTCTGTTTATGCAAATTTTCACCACTTTTTGGAGTGGATGTCAATGGATGGAGCCACCCCCGAAATTTTGCTCGTTTGCTGTGTCCTTTATGCATACGTTTTGCGTCCATTGGCCAGTGGGACCTAGCCTTTCGAGAGAAAGGGAAAAAATGTTTTGCTGACGAAATGTTTTAGTTTTTGCAACAAAACTATTTAATTCTAACACAAGTAGAAAGCTAGCTGGGCTTATTGCAAAAAAAAAGCAATCAAATATTTAAAACTGAGCCATAATATGCTTTAGATGTCAGGCCAATTAATTTCAGACATTTGGGAATAATTAAAATAAGCCAGAAATCTAAATTCAGTATCTGATTTTTAGAACCTAACTAATCATAAACATGATACTTTCGTTTCCTTTTCTTGTTACCCTGTTGCCTAAAATTTCCATTAAAAATTCTACTTATATGCCCTTAATATACCATGCTAATCTATTTTGCAAATCTTATTTCTCTCCACTACAAATCTATTGTGTGTTTGAATTTTTATGCTCATTTACATGGAAAGAGAAGGCACTACTTGTTAATGCAGCATGCCTCTCCACCACTATGGTATTAAGGACAATTTACCTGAGTCTACATCAATTAAGTCAACCAACAATTGTAAATGTAAATCACATATATATCTTCCTTGGCATGTAGAAACCAAGTGTTTCTTTCTACATGGGATTTCAAATGCTACTCAGTGTGTATTCATGTGTCTCTAAGTATATTTGTATTTGTGTGTGTGAGATATCAGATCTCTCCCCTCTTTTTTAGGACTGGATAGAGATTTCCTCTTGCATTCATTAGATGTTGATATGACAGTTTGTAAACTGTTATATCATTAATCAGAAGAGATAAGAAAGTTTAATAGTAGACATTTTCCTCCACCCTCAAACATGTCAATTAAAGACAATGCTTTAACAATGGGTTAAAGACAATGCTTTAACAATGGGTAGATCCAGCCAGAGATCAAATAAAAACAATGGAACTCTATAAGCTTGTTGACTAAGCAATCAATCAATTGGAAATAAAGTTTGTAGTTTTTCCCTATGTGTGGGCAGAGGATGAGTGGGTGTTTGTAATATTTTTTTTAATGAAACTTTTTTTCTTGCTTATTTCTGCAGATGTGCATTCTTAAACTGGTATGCTATTCCTGAAAATCCTGTTTTGACTCCCTGGGAAGTCTGTTAGAAGCCATTAGTCTTTAACAGAGATGAACAGTTTATTTGATGCTGTCTATCACACATTTACATTCAGAAGGAAATTCTATTCAGTCTGTATCGGTTGCATAATCTATTTTTTTTTGTCTGTTTGTTTGTTTTAACTATCCAGGGCCAATGATTGTGGTTATGGATATTTTCTCACACCAGATTGAGGCAGCATTTTGCTTTTGTTCCTCTACTAGTAATGCTATCTTGTCTATTCCAAAAGTTTAGATTTTCTCTAAGGAAATCAATGTGCAGGTCTTTTGCTTCTCACAAGCTGTTTCAGGAACCTGTTACTTGTCTTAGTAGCATTTACATGGGTTCTATCATTTCAGAGTGCTGCCTTGGAGTAATCCATTCTCTTTCTCTTCATATGCTTACTCTGGGCTTGATTTAAATGATTTCAAACTTTTTATTTTTTCCCAAGACAACTGCTTAGAAATAATAAATTAGAAATCTACATGCAGTCATTTTAATGTATGCTGATTAGTGTACATTCAAAGTGTCAATAAAGTCATAACTGTACTTTTTATATACTTTGCATTATATGAACCGTTATATTTGCTGAAAGATATTTAAGTCTGAAGCAAATATGTTTGGTTTCAAATACCAGGAATGTTTAATATCCACAAGACAGAATTTAAAATATGAACATAGGCAAACACATTCAGACATCATTTAAATTGTGAAGGATTATATTTCACAGAGACAAAGTTCTGCATGAAAATACGACTATTTCTTTTTATTAAAAGTAACATATGCATTTCATCCCAAATGTTCTTTAAAAAGAATCAAGTGACTCAAAGGATGAATTTGCCAAAAGGTTATACACAAGCTGTAAGATTATTAACTGTGGCAATGGGCAATGTGGAAACAATTTATACACTTACCTCAGAGGCAATTCTATTTCTGAAAATGGCCATTTGAAAGAGTATCATAAATATCAGTACTTACATTTACAACCTTTCCAGCAGTTTTGTGTGCTGCATCTGAAGATCTCAAAAGGTTTGCTCATGTGTGGTATAAAGCTTGTCTTCTCAGACTAATAGCACAGTCCTGTGCATATTTATAATAAAAAGCAAGTCCCAATGTCTTAGAGGAGATTTTGTTCCCAGGACTGTATATCAGCCAGGTATCTTTTTAAAAATCCTATTATCATCCTCTGGATTTCTCAGTGCCTAAACTGGATATTTTATTGGTTTTGATTTATACTTCCATCTCTGTATATCAATACATGACATTCCTTAGCATGTTGTGCAAATTCTGGAATGTGATCTGTAGGAATTATGTTATCATCTGATTTTTTAATATTTTGAAAAAAAAAACATGTATGAAATAATCTGTAATTAGTTCAAACTCCACAAAGGCTCACAAAGTGGGAGAATGACTCATAATTTTATTATTACACTCCAGCAATTTTAAAAAATGATAGCATAAGTCAATTTGATGAATGGAAAAGTATATTTTGTATTTGTCATCTATAGAACCAGTTCTCAATGCTATAGTTGTAATAGGTAAACACAGACAACTATTTGTCTGCAAGCGCCTCCAAAAGAAACATAAATGTCCCTGTGGAAATTAATTGTATCCCTGCCATAGTTTAGCCTGGGTGCATTTATGCCACCAGACCAGGATTTTGTCTTGCTCAAGAAAAAAAATTGCAATTTGCTCTTGACTTCTTTTTTCTTTTTGCAAGCAAGGAATTTCTATCTGCAAGCAAGGAATACTGCTGAAGTGGCTGTCCATTTGATCTTACATTGTTCCCAATAGCTGAGAATCAATTGTCTGACTTCTCTTTGTTTGCTATCATTGAAAGAGCACATTCTGCTTGGCTATCAGTTACCTTCCAGTGATACATAGTCACAACGGAGGTGCTGTTAGTACCCTGATAATTTCCACATTCTACTGTTTAAAATATAAAATTAGAAGACCAGAGCATCTGAAAGTACTATTTATCTTCTTTCCCCAGACATAATAAACACATACGGAGAATGTGGTTTTTTTTTTTAATGTGGTTATGTAGGAATTAATTGAAGACATAAAGTTTCAAACTTACAATACATTTCATATTTGGCTTCCTAAGTATTAATGTAATTATCCAAGAAAATGGATAATTACATTCATACTTAGGATACAAATTTTACCCCATTTCTTAATAATAAACAAAAACTGTGAAATTTAAATACCAACTTTCCCTACTCAAGTCTGCTCAATCAAATCGTGCTAGTATTTTGAAGAATGTCATTCTTTGCCTTGATAATTCAAATAATATCTTTAGTTTTCCTCCTAGAATAGTTAAAAAAAACTGTTGCTCAAATAATATCTTTAATGATAGCAACATATTTTTAAATTCATTTCTGAAAGTATAGCCATAGCTTGTAAAATTTCTAAAGCAGCCTCTCACAATCAAGTATAATTGTTGAATGTGTACCCTTCAAAGCAGGACTAATATTTGTTCCCATATTTGCTGTTTTTCCTAACTTTCCTTCAAAAGTTAGAATATAACAAGATCCTAATATCTTAAAGTAACTTGGATTTGACCTGAAACATTCCATTAGCAGTTTCAGCATCTCTTGTGATAATGTTATGAGCAAGAATAAGCAGTGACTGATGATCTTTTATTTAGGTTGATTCTGATTTAAGTTGATTTTGTTATTTCAGTGGGAATTTCTCAGAATAATCTGCAGGCTATTTTATTTAGTTGATGGAGAAAAGAACTGGTAGAATATATTGCTTGTCTTTGGTTCCTTAGTAACATAACTATCTTTGAATACAAGGAGATCAAATTATAATTTCCCTTTGTCATTTTAATTTAGAATGAAGAACATCCAATCTAGACTGGCCATACATCCAGGAATTCAAGGTCAATTGCTAGAAGTGGTATCTTCAAATTGTATCTTATATAAATTCTCTAGCTACAGATATTCTTTCAGAAGTGTATCATTAGGCCTTGAGAGAAAGCTTGTAGAAATTAATATTCTACAGAAAATTATGAATAAAATTTACCAGAAAATAATTGGGGCTTTAAAACTTTCATGACATTATTTCCTCTAATAGCTTTCCAATTCCTTCACATAGCTGGTTTAATAGATATTACTGGCATTTTTTCTCTGATTAAATGCTTCTAGGAATGGAGGTGAATTTGAAAGATAAAAGTTCTAGTTCAATTTCATCAGCTTATCATATTGACTGAATATTTTCTGAAAATCTTTTAGATTGTCAACTAAAGAATCTATACTTTTCAACTAATTTGCCAAAATAACTTGAAGTCATTGAAGTCAGAGTTTTTATTCTCTCTCTCCAAAAGAAAAGTGTCAGGAAAATATAATCCCACTTTTACATTTTTGTAAGTTTTAGTAGGCTTCCATTTTACAAGTAGAAACTATTCCAGTATCATCTGCCTATTTTAGGTATAGCTTCAAATTTAGAAAAAAATGTATTTCTTGAGCAAACAGGTTTTTTTAATTCCATCATATATGAGAAGTACAATTGACCAAATTTGTGTTTTGACTGAATTTCTTGATTCATAAGTGCTCAAAGACTCAAATCATAATGATCTTTATATAGTTCTAATTTATATTTGATTTAATAGTTAGGAATCAGCTTTAGTCTACAGTGACTGTGACTAATATTGACCGAAAGTTGTTACGGCCATCATGAAATTGTGCCAAATAACACTCTGAGAATAAATTTTAATTTGCATAATTATTTTAGAGAAAGAAAAGCCTGTATCCATTGAGAATTTTAAAATGATGGTAGTTGGCCAGTTAATATCTCTTTTGTTTTCAACATTTAAATTCAGGCATCAAAGATTGTGTTTTTCCTGTGTAACCATGACCTGGTCTTGATATTTCAAAATAGGATAGGACTCCTGAGAATATTATATAAGTAGGCTTTAGTCTTTTACAGAGAAAATAACACTTTTCTGTTAATTACTTCAAAATAATTACTTTCCATTTTCTGGAAAGAACATTCTCTTTTAGTTATCTGAGTTTAATTCAGTTTCCTGAGAAACTCATTTTTCTGCCACCAAGTTACTAATACAATTGTTACATTTCAAAATTATTACAAAAGCTTTTCATGATCATAAGAATGGCCAATTAACTGATGCTGTTATTAAAGTTATCATTCAAAAAGTACAAGATAGAAATTTGGGGTAATATTTCTGATAATACTATAGAAATTCTGCAGAATAAATCTCTGATGATGGTGCTAGTTTTCCCCAGAGCACACTGCAGATTTTTTAAAGCCTGAACTAGGGCTGTCATTTATCAAAGCCTGCATAGATCTGTGTTAGATATAATTCTGGTGCAGGTTGAATTGAACTGAGGACATTTGCTGCCCCAAATTGTGTTGGGTGGAGCAGTTGAGAGATGAATGGTGGGCATGAAGTTGTCAGGTTCTGCTCTGAAATACCTTAGCATGGAAGCTTTTTTGGCAGATAACTTCCACCTTGCCCTGTGGAATTGTATTTTTGATCATCATGCAGGTGATGATAGGACTAAGATTTGTGGTTCTCATTTTTTGAAATGCTTTTTGTGAACCTTTTAAAACATCACATTTTCAGTTCCAATCTTACCCAAAAATTCATGGAGTTTTTACTAGACTAAGGTTTCAAATAATGTCCTCTGCTTTTTCCACAGAATGGTATTTTAACATCCTTTTGGTAGAATGCATTTATGAAACTATGTGGGAAAAGTTGTTCAGTATTTTCTATAATATTTATTGTAGAAATATGGAAGGTAATTTGTTTGTCTTTTGTCTTGAAGCAGCATTGAGAAAGACCTTCCATAGCAATAATAACTGAACATTCAAGAGAATGTTCCTTATGTTGTTTGTATGGCACTGTTTGTTGAATCTACAATAAACTTACAGGCAGTTCTTAACAAATTCAGTCTTAATTGTAAAATCTGTCATTCTTATTTACATTTTCAGAATAGTACAATAGCCTATCAATAGATGATGATGATGATGGTGGTGATGATGATAGTGGCATTGGCTCCTAAAGGAATAGACCTATCCTTAGCCAGAAAATGATAAAATAGAATGATTTGAAGGGCTGATTTCTAAAACTATGCTATACTGCTTCTTTAAAGAACAGTTACTAAATCAATGCAAATTTGCATAGTGGGCTGAATTTCACTAAGTATGTGTTATATATTTATTTTTCATGAATATAAACATTGAACCATATTATTTACATCAGTTTTGATTTTTGTTATGCATACTTATTTTATGAAATTGAAATGTACTGCTTAAAATTTTAGAAAAGATCAACACAGACATCAGAAATAAAACAAAAATTTCATGATTGTGGATAGTGGTTTAATGTAATATGCATGATTCCTGCATGTATCCATTTAATCATGGCAGGTTATGTTACCTTTTATTTGTACTGTATATGTATGAATTGAAAAGGATGTGTATATTTGCCTTCAACCATTAATCATGAATAGAAGATACTATCAACTTACTAACATTTTATCAGTAGATCAGTGCTTATGAAATTTTTGTTATGAATATAGTTTATTGTAAAAACCTCATAAAGTAGGCAAATATTAATGTAAATATGTAGAAGGAATAGGTTGTGGTTGGATTGTTTGCATCTATGCTCCTTCAATAGTTGCCCTAGAAAGGAAAATGATTTGCAGAACATTGACAGATAGATCCTCAATTGAACCCATGGAAATAACCATTCTCCAACAGGTCAATTTGAGGCCTATCATAGAAAAGGATCCCACTTTCAAATAATATTGGGGGAAAGCTCAGAAGAGAAAACAAACAAAAACATGTAAATTTCAGGGGAAAAAATGGAGTTACTATTCTGAATTACGAGGTGCCCTAAATTGAAAAGGTGGAATTCCACAGGATTATCAAAAGGCTATATTACAATTATGTTGGGTCCAAACCCCAAACCAAGACTTTTGACAAGTCAGCAGAGTGACAAAATGTAATGGTGTCTAATTTCTCAAATGGATGATCTTCTGAGTGACTTAGATAGGGTTAAGTATGGGTTTTTTCCTTCCTTGGACTGAAAGGAAATTTGATAGAAGCGAATATGAGAGAAAATAAAAACAGTTTCTATTATCCCACAGAAGCAATTTCACTTTAATACCTGCAGCATTTCAGATTAATAATTAGCAGCATGCAGAACTATCAGTCTGAAGAACTGGGATTTAGGTAAACAAGAAAGCTGGTTCTAGGATTCTGGTTAAATAAGGAGGAGATAAAACCAGAGCAAGGGAAGAATATTACTTTACAATAATTAGAGGTCTCTAAAATAAAATATTTTATTTATAAATAAATAAATAAATAAAAATAAATAAATAAATTTATTTATATAAATATAAATAAATTTATAAAGAAAAAATACATTAAAAATAAAATCTAATATTTCTTTGGATTGGAAAGATGTTACAATTGTCTATCTGCCATTTTTCCAATTAGGGCAACCTTTAAGAGATCTAATGGAGAAAACTGAGATGATAGAGGTAAATGGATCATAGCTTCAAATCCTTTTTTAGAAGTGTCAATCTGGAGGACGAATGTCTGAATAAATCAGATTATTTTAACACAAGGTTGGCACAAAGTGTTATTTTGGGAGGATGTTGGTGGTGGAGGTTGTGAAATGCTTTCTTTGACAACCTCTACCATCCCCATCACCACCAAAATATCACTTCATTCCAATCCTATGTTAAAACAATGTGATTTATTCAGCCTTTCGTCCTCCAGACTGACACTTCTAAAATAGGATTGGGGGGGCTATGGTAATTCAGAATTATAAAGAAGAGGAACATACTTGTGATATATCAGTAAAAAAAACCCTCTTATCCAGAGAACAGAAATACAGCACTATTATAAATAAACAACATGCCTTGAAATGGCCAACAGAAACATGATGGATGTACCTACAGTATAGAGCCAATAGTTTTTTAGTTAAAATAGAACATCAATTGTGTATGTGTTGCAAGAAATTCTTATGTTTAACAAGATAATATCTGACATTATAATGGTATTGATTCATTATAAGTCATTGATCAGGACAGTAAAACCTTGTGGCTGACTTTTCATCCTATTACAGGAAAGATACAGAGATAGTAGTGACAACAGGAAGAAAAGAAGTAAAGAAACACTTTGAAAAGTCCCCCCAATCCCAAAGTGGGGAAAGATGTGAAAGGAAGAACTGGTGGGAAGAGATATCCCATTCTTTCCCTCCTTTGTGAAGCCTCCCCTAGTGTTAGTATAGCAAAGCTGCTTATAAAAAAGCAGTAGTTTTAAGAAGGAGGGAGTTGCTGGTGAAGAGAGAAGCCATCACTCTTAGTCTGTATTCTCATACTTTATATGTCACAACATAGAAATGATTGATAGATAGATATATGACAGAAAGAGAGATAGATGATAGAAAGAGAAAGAGAGAGAGAGCATGAAAGAAGGAAGGAAGGAAGGAAGGAAGGAAGGAAGGAAGGAAGGAAGGAAGGAAGGAAGGAAGGAAGGAAGGAAAAGAAAGAAAGAAAGAAAGAAAGAAAGAAAGAAAGAAAGAAAGAAAAAGGAAAGGAAAGGAAAGGAAAGGAAAGGAAAGAAAGAAAAGA